>OVAP01000768.1:0-16768 GCA_900406295.1 Aurinia saxatilis
ATATATATATATATATATATATTTATATACATGTATAACTACATGCATGCATGTTTACACAAAAATATATACACATTTATATGGACATGTATATCTACATGGCCAAATAGACATCTATATATTTGTACATTAGACAGCTAAGTAGATATCTACGAACTATAGTAACTACCTAAAATAGATATCTACATAAGGGAACTATCTACCTATGCCACATTACATCAACCACAAAGTGTAAGCATATCAAGATGTCATATAATTTCATATTGTAGCAAACAAACTAGTCATCTATTATTAAAAGATAGTTAATCTAAAATAGATAGCTACATAGGGAAACTATATCTACCTATATCAACCACAAAATGTCAAAGCAGATCAAGATGACTTCATAAAATTTTATATTGCAGTAACAACTAGTCATCTATTATTAAAAATAGTTAATTAAAAATAGATAGCTACATATAGGATATTTATCTACGTATGCCACATAAATCAGACACAAAATGTAATAGCAGATCAAGATGGCTTCATAAAATTTCATATTGCAGCAAACAACTAGTCATCTATTATTAAAAAATAGTTAATCTTCTAAAACCACATTTGAAAATAGTCATCTACTCATTAACAACTACAACAACCAATAGAAGGCTACATGTATCTTCACATGGCCAAACACTACATACAATAGTTATTTACATGTATAAACATATTTGTAATATCGTAGACATCTAAGTAGAAATTTACGAAATATGGTAGCTATTTAAAAATCGATATCTACATAAGGTCCATATCACTAGATGACTATTAAAAGCACATTGGAAAAGACAAATATGTTATGACTTTCAATACAATATTAATATGTTATGCTTTTAGTTTTGTTGGTAAAATGTGTTAGTTTTGTCAATTTCTCAAAAAAGAATGCAGCATGTACATCGTTCCACAAAAGTATTTTTTGTTTTTTTTTTATTTTTCATCTGGATATAAATTGAAATGAAAGTAAGGAAAAGACACAAAATTCTAATACATAAAGAAGCTGAAATAGAACAACAAAGCCCATTAACATCTGAACTAGAGTAGTCCACTCCGTAGTATATTTATCCCTGAAGATACCTCGAGTCAAAGACTCCCAAACTTGCGCAGAGTAGTAACAATAAAAGAAAAGATGTTGTAGTGTTTCTATCTCCTCTTCACAAAAAAGACAATTAACGCTAGTCTCCACTTTCCATCTAATCATCTTCTCACCTGTTGATAACCTATCGTTCATAGCAAGCCACATAATAAAAGAGTACTTTGGCGTGGCATGCTTAAACCAAACACCCTTCCTCCAGGGAACTTGTGCTTTATGATTCCTCACTTGCTCCCACGTCTCATGCGTTCGAAATCTCCTGACATAATCTCCCTTGTAGTTTTTCCATAGGTGTATATCATCCCCTGCATCCTCCCTGTTCTCCAAATAATTCATCAGCTCTTGTTCCAAAACATTTAACTGAAGCACCCGATGATGTTTCCTTCTCCTAGTATCCGAAATCTCTGCCAACTGTGTTTATCTTGGAAGACCCATCAAGATAGTTCCCCCAGTATTAACCATATTCCAAAGGCTCCCTAGAGAACTCCAATTATCATACCAAAAGTGTGTATGCTCTTCATTCCTTACCATCACACGATGAAAGTCCTTTGCCCAGTTCCTATATTTCATTATTTCCTCCACATCCAGGACCCCTTTATCAAAGAAACTGATTCAGACCAAAACGATTTACCTTGTAGTAACTCCCGATGAATCCACTGCACCCAAAGCGAGTTTTTTTGCTGTGAGAACTCTCCAAGTAAGCTTAAGGCACATAACTTTGTCTACCTCTCTCAAGTTCCTTACACTTAGCCCTCCCTCTGCCTTTAGAGAGCAAACTGTTTTCCAAGACACTTTTGTTTTATGCTTTGCTAACTCAGGTCCAGACCAAAGAAACGAGGAACATAAACTCTCAATCTCTTTTATGCATCCACTCGAAAGTCTAAAAGCCGATAACCAAAAGTTTATTGTACTCACAATCACTGAATTAATCAGTTGCAAACGTCCAGCAAACGAAAGATATCGCCTTGTCCAGGATTAAACTTGAGATTTCAGTCTCTCTACCAAAGGAAAATAGTCTTGGGACCTCATTTGCTTTGTGAGCAATGAGAGACCCAAGTACCTAACAGGGAGAGATCCTAGAGTAAATTTCATACCAGAGAATAGCTGCACCCTTTCTCGTTCATCTATACCAGCCATATAAAGTGTAGACTTTTCCAAACTTATTCTTAGCCTTGAGGCCCCTGCAAAAGCCTCAAAGACTCGAATAATCCCATCAATAGATGCTCGTTTACCATCCATAAAAACAAGAATATCATCTGCAAAGCACAAATGAGTAAATTCCAAATTCTGACATCCTGGATGATATCCTATATGCCTCTCTACCAGCTTTATCTAATAATTTGGACAGCATATTCATGCATATGACAAAGAGATAGGGGGACATTGAGCATCCCTGTCTCAGGCCTCAACTACTTTGGAAATATCCAACTAAATTCTCCGTTGACTTGTACAGAAAAAGAAGCTGTTGAGATACATCTTTCTATCCAGGAGACAAATCTAATCGGCACACCAATAACCTTGAGTACACTCAACTGAAAGTCCCATTGAACTGAATCAAAAGCTTTAGAGATATCAATCTTAATCACTCCCCTCTTGGTAACATTCTCTCTATGAAAATCCTTTACTAATTCAGACGCAAGCAGGACATTCTCAATAAGCAATCTATTCTCAACAAAAGCTGATTGATTTGAAGAAATTAAACCAGGCAGAATTAACTTCAATCTATTGGCGAGCAACTTAGAAATTACCTTGTATATGACATTACAGCAAGAAATAGGCCTGTAATCTTTCATATCCAAGGCTTGAGATTTCTTAGGAATGAGAGAAAGTATTGTCGAGTTAACCCCCAATGGTAGAAAGCCAGTTTGGAAAAATGATTTAACTTTCACGAGCTTCTACCTTGAATACATCTTCTTTTTCCCATAACTTTCTGACCTCAATTTCGATCTCAAGGAGACGATCTCTCCTCGCCACGTTTTTGGGTTCAGAGGACATGACGTGACAGAGTCTGCTCAAAAACAGAGTTCGTACAACACAAAAGTTACAACTTGAGAGGTTTTTTCTTTACCTTGGGGATCAAGTTTGAAGAATCAACCCTAGAAAACAATATGTGAATGTATTGAGATCACCGAAAATCAATTTTTAAATATAGACTTGACTAGAACTATTTTTCATATTGTTGCCAAAATGGTAAGTTAACCTTTCACACATTTTTAAAAAACTCTGCGGGTCAAGTTATTTAGCTTTGCCTAAATAATCTTTACAAAAAAAGGCATTTTAAGGTAATGAATGTAATATACTCAGTAAATCTTTAATTCTTGATACGGACCACCCAAACTCAAAGATCCGAGACGATGAAGAAGGAGATAAACCCATTAGAGAAGAAAGAGATAATGAACAAGGACGAAGCATGTTCTTCATATTCTACCTCTAACCCTAATTCTACTAGGAGGGTTTTGCGAGTGTCTCAAAGATTGAGAAACCCTACGGTGCGGTTAGGTATTCCTCGACGAAGCGTNCATCAGAGAAGAAAGAGATAATGAACAAGGACGAAGCATGTTCTTCATATTTTACCTCTAACCCTAATTCGACTAGGAGGGTTTTGCGAGTGGCTCAAAGATTGAGAAACCCTACGGTGCGGTTAGGTATTCCTCGACGAAGCGTTGCGCAACGACAAGCCGAAGCCTTGGCACTTCCTCTAGGAATGTCAGTTGCAGCTATTGCCAATCTGGTTCGGCCACATTCCAAAACCTTAAGTCATATATTGTTTCTGTTTATGCTCTTTTGATACGATTTTGGCCTTTATGTAGTTGACCTCGGCTGGAATTTAGGGTTTCTTTGGTAAAAGTTTGTTAACTTCTGTTCATATCTTCAAAGTGAGCTTCAGTGAAGCAAATCTTTTTTGGATTGGAGAGAAGGTCCAACTGTTCATATTCCGAATCGGAGACACTCAATAGATAGCTGAAAGTATATTATTCAATGTTAACAACACTTGTGACAGTAACTAAACCATTGTTTGTCTTAAAGCTCTAGCCTTTCGCTAGTGATTTCACCAAACTCCAACCACAAGTCATTCACCTACATTTCTTGGTCTCTAGGTTCTTGAGAGAGCGAATGCCGCGGGTCAGAATAGATATGTAGATGATCTTGCACTAGTAAGTACTCTTAATTTTTGAATGAATAATCTCTCTTTTGCCATTTGTTTTGGTACTGATACAAAATTTTTGCAGATTTCTTCTTCCGCTGTCAAAGAATCTTTAGTCAATGTAAGCCAACGCGATTTTTTTCGATATCTTCAGTGTGTAGACTTTGTTGTAATTATAGTGATGTGATTTACAGGTCTATGGTGATAAGCTTGGTTCCTTTACAACCAAGTTTGAGAGATCATTTAAGAGTACTCTAAAGGTCTTTAAAATGTTCAATGAATCCGCATTTCCGCAAAAGTTAAACGATGAGGGTTTAAACTTAGACCATTCTACAACAGAGGAATGCTCAGACACCGAGCTATCTGCAGAGGAAAATTCATCAATTGTAAGCGGTGCAAGTCCAAGCTCTTCGATAAATGAGATTGTCCTGCACGAAGAGAATCGACAACTATCTGCTTTCTGTAGAGGCTCAGCGATGTCCTTTACCACAATGGACCGGTCTTTAGACGAGCAAGCGCGAGCAAACGACCTAAAAAGCATGGAGATTGGTCTTACAATGAGAAAACTAAAGTTGAAAGAGACGGAGCTAGCACTAAGCTACGAATCAAACAACCTGGAGAAATCAAAACTAGAGATGGGAGTTTCGAAAGCAGCTTTCAAAGCAGAGAAGTACAAAACCGAATTAGAAGATACAAGAAAAGCCGATATGGTCACAATAATCATGGACCGCCTCGTCCTAAGCGTTTTCATTATGCTGAGTTTTATGTTATACGGCGCTTACAACTTCTCACAAGAGATGATCACGGAATGCGAAACATCCGAGGAAACAATAAGCTCTCTTTGGTGGGTTCCTAAACAAGTCTCGTTCTTGATTTGCCGGTTTCAAGTTTGGGGTCAGTGCATCCTCAGTGCCGTAATGTTCCTCGTCTTCACTTACTTCTTAATCCGACGCTCATCGGGTCTGAAGCAGACAATGCCGGTTACTTCCATCGTTGTTTTCCTCTGTCTTCTCTGCGGTTTGCTCGGTATGTTCAGCGTGGAGACGTCGGGAGGTAATGGTAAATTCTGGCTGTTTCTTTGGGGAGTGTTTTGCCTTGTGCAATCCGTTGCAGTTTTCTTCGCGTTGGAACTGTATGGTTTGCTCTATGGTCCAGTAACTGTGACTCAGGGGACCAAACCGAGACGTTGTAAAAGGATGGTGTATTGGGCACGGAACGTTTTATTCTTTGGGGTGGTTAACTTGGTGCTTCCTGCTGCTACGGGTCTTTTGCCATTTTGGGACATCTGGTGAACGGAGTAGAATCCCTCTATTTAATTACTCTTACATTCATTTTTTCGTATTCGGATTGTGTATTTTGAGATACGAGGTACCATGATATTGTAGATCATGTATGCATCCATATTTATGTTTGAATTCTCTATGTAAAAGTTTGAAACTAAAGAAAAATTTAAAATAATTGATGTGTGCTTTGTTATTGTTACTGAGTTCTGGGAGAATTTCTTATTTTTTTGGTGGTTAAACTTTGTTAAAAAATTGTTAAAAATGTGTGCAATTATGGTTTAGAAATGTTTTTTTTTTTAAAAATGGTTTAGATTTGATAAAAAAGATTTTTAGCACATAATAATGTGCCCTATTCCCAAAGTGAAAAAAATAGGACTAAGGTTTTTAACATTGAGCCTTTTTTTTCTAGATTCTTCCACTGCTTCTTAACAAACCGTTCTTGTAATATTTTTTCGGTGATCGGTGTGGTGGCTATTTTAATACCGTCGCGGTCCAATCATATATGTGTATATTGGTGTAGATCGAACTTATAAGCAAATTCTGTCTCAGATCGGTGAAGAGATGAGATTGGTAAAATGAAACACCAGATCTTTTGACTGACTGTGTGAATTTTCTCTAATTGATTCTCCAAATGTGCGGACTAGTTCTAAAATTTCTTACAAATCCAGAAAATTTAACTAATAATTTTTTGATTGCACCATATATATAAAAAAAACAATATATATTAACTTGTTTTTATAAAATCACTAGGAGTCAATAANTCGGTGAAGAGATGAGATTGGTAAAATGAAACACCAGATCTTTTGAGTGACTGTGTGAATTTTCTCTAATTGATTCTCCTAATGTGCCCTATTATATGTGATTCCTTGCGGACTAGTTCTAAAATTTCTTACAAATCCAGAAAATTTAACTAATAATTTTTTGATTGCACCATATATATAAAAAAACAATATATATTAACTTGTTTTTATAAAATCACTAGGAGTCAATAATAAGCATATATATTAAATTCTTTTGCTTACAAAACAATTTAAAAACACATGTTAATTACGTAACAAATACAGCAAAAAATAACAGAAAAAGGAAGAAGACAAATGTAGAAAAGAAAAAAATGTAGTGGTGAGTCATCATCAGTAGTCGACATTAATGTAATCCACAACGGTGCGTTGTGTACCGTCGGATTAAAGATTACACCACACAACAATCACACATTTTGTTCTACACAGCTCAAAAAATTTGGATTCTCTTTTTGAGTATTCGAAGGAGGAGGGTATATGCTCGGAGTATCTCTCCTTATCCCTCCTCTTCAAAAACCCATCTTCTCCTCCTTCTCCTTCCTCATCATCTCTCCAATGGCGGCTAATCCTCAAGCTTCTTCTTCAATCCTCCATAACCACAATCACAATCACACTCACCTCTCTCTTTTCCACTTCCCTTCTTCTTCTTCTTCTACATCTCAACATTTCAATAAGCCTCTCCTCTTTCTCCCTCCTTCTTCTTCTTCGTTATCATTCTCCAAGCAATGTAATTTTCAACTCACACGTGTCTCCACCGTCCCCGTTGAGTACTCCACACCGACTCCACCCGAATCCGACGATTTCTCATCGGAAATCGACCGGCTTAAGTCTCTTTTATCCAAACTAGACGTCTCCTTACGGAGTAAAGAAACGGTGATCGATTCTGATTCTAGAGTTCGTCGATTCTTCACCGAGAATCGAGGTGCGTTTTTGAGTTCACTGAATTTGAATTCCAGAGAGATGTTTCTACTCAAGTGTGTCATCGCTGCGGGGCAAGAACACGCGTTAAGTGTTGGATTTGAAGGAGAAGAGGAGGAGGAGTATACAGTGAGAAGCTCCGTGAAGAGCGCGCTTTACGCTTTGGTTGAGATGATTGAGAGATTCGATGTGAATAGTACTAGTGGNGAGGAGTATACAGTGAGAAGCTCCGTGAAGAACGCGCTTTACGCTTTGGTTGAGATGATTGAGAGATTCGATGTGAATAGTACTAGTGGTTACAATGGTGGTGGACGAAGAAGAGAGACGAGTCTGATGTTAGATGGAGAGAAAGTTTCTCACTTTAGAAAGTTCTTGACGTTTCTAGAAGAAATTCAACAGTTTTATGATTGTATTGGTGGAATTATAGGGTACTCATTTTCTTAACATTTGAAAGTTTTGGTTTTTTTATTTCTCCTGCTGAGGATTTGAATTGTTGTCTTTCAGATATCAGGTTATGGTTCTTGAGCTTCTTCACCAGTCGACTAAGAGGCGTAATGTTAATAGGTCTCAGCGTGTTGAAGAGTCTTTGGGGTGTCAGTACTTAGAGATGCACACTCCTAGTGTTCTTGACCTTACTCAGGAGAAAGAGTATGCTTCTCAGGCGGCTTTATGGGGAATTGAGGTTGGTATTGTGTTATTGCTTTCGTTTTTGACTAAATTTGTGTGTGTGTGTGGTCTCTAGATAATAAGTTGTTATATGTATTAGGGATTGCCAGATTTAGGTGAAATATATCCACTAGGAGGGGCTGCAGATAGATTGGGTTTGGTTGATCCAGAAACAGGAGAATGCCTTCCTGCTGCAATGCTTACTCATTGTGGACGAACTTTGTTGGAGGGACTTATTAGAGACCTACAGGTACATGTTTACAGTTAATGGTAGGTTTTTTTTTAATTGAGTGTATGAAAGGGGAGAAAATTCAGAGTATTTGAGTATGAACAACTGTATTTCTTCATGTGGGTAAGTAATGTGATTTGGTTATCTTTTTGTTTTTGTAATTCTAGGCTAGAGAGTTCCTTTACTTCAAGCTTTATGGAAAGCAATGTGTCACACCTGTTGCCATTATGACCAGTGCAGCAAAGAACAACCATGAGCATGTAAATTCGCTTTGTAGGAGACTCAAATGGTTTGGAAGAGGTCAATCAAATTTCCGACTCTTCGAACAGGTATAGGAAATGTATACGTTCCTTTTATTGCTATTTACCCTTATATGCAACAACTGTATATTGAGTATTGTTTACTCTTGTTATCACTAGCCTCTCGTCCCAGCTGTCTGTGGTGAAGATGGTCAATGGATAGTATCAAAGCCCTTTGTGCCAGTTAGTAAACCTGGTGGCCATGGTGTGATTTGGAAATTGGCCTATGACAAAGGTGTCTTTAAATGGTTTAATGACCATGGAAGGAAAGGAGCAACCGTTCGGCAAGTTAGGTCAGTCACTTGTACCCTTTTGAACCTATTCATTTGCATAAAATCAGAACCACCTGGATTAGTGGATTTACTGTTGATAGTTGTGATATTGCAGCAATGTTGTGGCTGCCACAGATGTGACTCTTTTGGCCCTTGCTGGGATTGGTTTACGGCATAAGAAGGTAAGCTTGCATAACCCACACATTTCCCATAGGTTCAAAAGAATAACTGTATTACTTTTGGAGACAACTAGTCAAAAAGGATGAGGATCTGGCGTTGATTGAAAATGTTCCCATGTTAATTGGGACTGTAGAGGATGTTTTATATCACGTAGCAAAGTTAGTGTTTATGATGGATAAGTTCCTTTCAGAGCATGGTCTGTGTCGGAGGCCACAAAGATTGTTTAGTTAAATTTTTTTCAACTTACAACTATCTACTATAAATATGGCTACGATTTCCAAACTTGCTTACTAGTTGAGAACACTATTTGAATCTTAATGTGACAGAAACTTGGGTTTGCATCCTGTAAAAGGAATGCTGGAGCAACTGAAGGAATTAATGTATTGATGGAGAAGAAGAATCTTGATGGGAAGTGGGAATATGGTATATCGTGCATTGAGTACACAGAATTTGATAAATTCGGAATCTCCAACAGATCACCTTCAAATGGGTATAATTTCTATCATAAGATTCATGTTTAAAAGTGCTTATATCTGTTAATTGTGTACTGGACTGATTCATAGTGTCTCTGTTCTAGCTGAAAAAATGAGATAGTGCAAATGTGTTATTTTTTGGTTGTCTGTCTTTTGTGTTAGTTTCTCTTTCTTTTTCCCTGATATAATCTCGACCTATCTGATTAGTGAGTCCGAAGTCTCATCTCCTTTTTACTTCCGAAGTTTGCAGGCTGATTTCCCTGCCAATACAAACATTCTATATGTTGACTTACATTCTGCCGAGTTAATTGGGTCAAGCGGTAATGTAAAAAGTTTGCCAAATATGGTTCTCAATACAAAGAAGAGAATTGAGTATATTGATCAGTATGGCGACTATCACAGGTTTGTATTTCTGATCATCTATGTTGATTGAAGAACTAGTCATATGTCACCTTTCTGGAAAGAACCCCTGTAAAATCTGGACAGCTACTTATAGCTTAACTTAAAATTGAGGAAATTATACTAATTCCTCTTGATTCCTAAAACTTTCATTCTTTTTGTAAATGCAAGTTACCACTCACTTTCTTGACTGTTTTAATTTAGATAGCATTTACTGTGGAATGTATACTTTAAATGAACTTTAGGCCCTTTAAACATCGTTACTGACTCTTTTTGTTTTCATTTTTCGGCAGTGTTATGGGTGGTAGATTGGAATGCACAATGCAGAACATAGCGGACAATTTCTCAAATACGTTTCCATCTAGATGCCAGGGCGGTCTAGAAGGTAAAGTTATTTGAATAAGTGCGGTGTTTTATGCTTATCTATATTTTGATCTTACTTGTTCTCTTAATTTGAGCTTACCAGATAAATTGGATACATTTATTGTGTACAATGAACGAAGAAGGGTCACTTCATCAGCTAAGAAGAAGAAACCACATGCAAGTGCTGCACTACACCAGGTAATCTTTCGGTAACCATTTTTTAAATCCTTCTCTGTCTTATTTTTTCTGTCAAACTAATCTCTTTACTGAACTTATTTCTTTCTTTACAGACTCCAGATGGTGCATTGTTGGATATACTCCGGAATGCATATGACCTCCTTACAAAATGTGATATTATACTTCCCATGGTTAGTTCATAGATTCATCTCCTTTATATGACTTGTTTCAGTTATCACTGCCCTTTCAGAGCCATGAAGAGGCTTTACATTTCAGTGAGTCATGAATGACGATGTCAAACTGATAACAGGTCGAGCCTAATGATAGATATGTTGATTCCCCACCACCGTATCTTGTCCTTCTACATCCTGCTCTCGGACCTCTTTGGGAAGTCTCAAGACAGAAAGTAAGTCAATAACCTGTTCGTGACTCTAGAAGATGCCATCTGCTTTTGTTTTCTGCTTTAGAGATTCTGTCAAATGCTTTATTTTTAATCTTATTTGATCATTATTACAGTTCAAGGGAGGGTCAATTTCCACTTGCTCAGAACTACAGCTAGAGATTGCAGAGTTTTCATGGAACAATGTTCAGGTTCTCAATACTTTGTTCTGCCAACTAGATTTCGCATAGCTTTCATCATGCTGAGTTTCTTAAATACTAAGTCAGCTTGTTCATTTCAAATAGGTTGATGGTAGCTTGATCATCAATGCTGAAAATGCTATGGGTTCTACAACAGTTAACACAAATGGTGAACCAATATTACAATACGGACTAAGGTAGAACAGTAATTATCTTTGTAATTGTCTCTGTAAGATGCCTGTCTATTTGTTTGCATATCCCATTTTTTTTTTTTTTTTTGAGTAGGTGTGGCAAGTGTAAACTGCATAATGTGAAGGTAGTGAACCGAGGAATCGATTGGAACAGTAAATCAAATGTTTACTGGAGAAACGATGTGAACCGGTTTGAGACTTGTAAAATCATACTGCATGGAAATGCCGAACTCGAAGCTAGTAATGTAACTATACAGGTAAGTAAAGTAACATGGAAATTAAAATTCTTGTGCAAGAGTGCCTACTTCAAATCAAGTGATCTATACTCTTTTCATTGAAAATTCAGGGAAACCATGTATTTGAAGTACCCGACGGTCACATGATGAAGATCACTCAAGGAAATTCAGGTCAGTGAATCTTATCGAAAGCAAAGAGCCAAAGATGGAAGTAGACGAGGCCAGATTAACGCTAGTACTGATTGATTGAATTATTTGGTGTTTAAATTTAGGTTTAAGCATCAACGTGGAAGCCATGAAAGAAGAGGTAATGGACACAGGAAGCTGGTATTGGAACTACCAACTCAATGGTTCCCACATTCATCTTCAACAAGTAGAGGTTTCACAAAACTAACCCCCACGTACCTAATAATCGAGAGCTAAGCCTCCCAAAGTAGAAAGTGGCATGTAAGAGCATCTCCATTGAGGGCCCTTACCCTTAGATTTCTTAACTATTTGGTATTTAAATAAATGAAAAATAAAATTTTACCCTGATTTTGCTAAGCATCGCTCCTTAGATAAGCAATTTTCTCTGGGTTAAGAAACTCATACGTGTCCGTTTCTGAGTGATTGTTTTTCTCTTTTACCAAATTTTTTTTTTTACTTTTCTTCTTTGTTTCTCTCTTTCTCCGCAGAACAATTCTGGATGAACAACAAAAATCTTTGCATCGATCTCTTGATTCGATTACAAGTCGGTTTGTTCGTGATTGTATTCTTTTGTATTCAATTTTTTTGTTCTCCGGTTCTGCAATCTGGTACAACAACAACCTATGCTCCGAAGCTCCGTTTGGTTTTCGATCTTGTCACTGATTCTGAAGCTAGGGAATTTTTGCAGGGAAATTTGAAGCAGTCCACATACATAGAGCTAGTCCAATTATCAATTCCAGAAACAACCTAAGAACCCTATCAAAAATTCGGGATGTGAGTGTTCTCACTCATAAAAGGTACAATCTTTCTTTTTAGAGGCTGGTAATTGTGTGTGTGTATGTGATAGCAATGTGAATGTCGACTTGTAAGAGTGCTTGATCAGATTTTGACTTGTGGGTTGCTTGATTTGAATTGATGTGTTAGATGGTATTACAATAGTTGAATCAAGGTGTTTTGAAAACCAGTATGATGGGTATGTGAAGTGAAATGTTACTGAGTATGATCTAGCCCTTTAACTTATGTAGAAGTTCTGTTTCAAAAGATTATACAATTCTTAGGTATGCAATTGTTTAGGAAGTTGTATGATGATGATATAAATGGTGTTATTTCAATCCATCTTACTAAATCAGTTTCTCAACCTTGCGTTGCTTTGGCTCATACACTCTCTGTGAGTTTTAAGTTTTTCTCTACCTTCTTCTGTGATTCATATTTTTCTTATGTTTCTTCTCAAAGACTGTATTAAAATTGCAGGGACTGAGTTATACCGACATGCAAAGCCTTCTCAGTCTTTCTCACACTATTGGATCTATTTTTCATGCTCTGCTTCCTCCAAAGCATTCTCATGCTCTGCCTCCTCCAAAAGCCTTCTTATGTTTTTTAAAAATCTTAAGCAACCCAAAGAATTTTAATCAATGGAGTGGTTTTTTTTGGCAAAATTAAAATAGAACTCTTAGAATATTTTAATGTTATATTTATTAATTAAAAATTGTTAAGAAACTTTAAGAGTTGCTTATGAATGGAGATGGTCTAACAAAAGCAAATATATTGCCAATAAAAGTTGATAAGTCTCCTCGTTGTAAATCTTGCTCCCTTGTAAATCACACAACTCTTCACCATCCATCTAATCTCTTCTATGTAACAATGGTGATGAACTGATGATCGTCTTCATCATCAGTAACATGCGCATGCGTAGCGTATCGTTTAAACTAAAGATACACATGACATGGCGTTAAGAGATTCAGCTAAATTAATAGTTGAAAATTATAACATAAAGTAACACAAATACGATGTTTTTAGTTAAATATTAGACATTTTATTTTATTGTATCTTCTTGGACAGTAGTATTTTTAGACACTACAATTTCGTTAGACCTCAACTTTACGTGGTTCGGATCTCTCTAAATTTGGCTAATACCATATTTAGATTATTTAACATATAAATGTAAAACGTTTTGTGCAAGAAAGAAAAAGTGTAAATATTGCACATTCATAAAACAGTAAAATGAATTATCTCGTATATTCCATGCTAGTTATTGCTATATTTTTTGGATCAAATGAAGCTGCTTGCAATACTTTTACAATTACGAACGAACTTGGTCCTGGACTGGTTCTCGAACACCTTTGCCATCGCAATATTATAAATAGATCTTATGGGCTTCAGGAATTAACATTCAAAGGTCCACCATTTTCCATTTCTTTTGACGATTATTATGATAAAGGCCAAAGGACAATATATACTTGTCTTCTTCAATACGGTTCAAAACCACAGTATTATTACCATGTTCGAGTATACAGATCAGCCAAACGTCCTCGATGTGGTATGCTTCGTGAATGGAGTGGCAGAAAGGATGGAATTTATTATAGAGAAAGGAGTGCAAGACCGTACGGGAAGGTACTTGATTGGCTGGTAAAGCCTTAACTGATATTGCTTTATTTTATTTTTTGTCGACGGCTTAACTCATGTTTATGTAAGTCATATTTTACCTTTTTCATATGTGTTCGTGTCTCATTCTAATTGTATTCTGAACGATGTCCCTTGGAGGGAACACAAGATAAAAAAAATAGTCTAGTTAAACAAAAAAAAAGAAAGAAACAAGATTTATTTTTCTCGTTTCATATAAAGTATCACTTTAAAGCTAAGAAATCAACCTAATCTATTATACAATTGAGAAGTGACATATTATTGGTGGCGTTTTCTGAGCTATTCTTCGTTTCTTTCTTAAAAAAATATATTATAAATACTGATGTCCACGCATTTCAATGACTTTTGATTTAAATGATCTAAAAATGTTAAATCGTTTTATTAATATTGATACAAATTACAAATCGCTGAATATTAATAACAAATAAGAGAAATTTATTGAAATACCATTATTTGGAGTGATAATTTCAAAAATACCACTAATTTTTTTTTTCAAAAATACCATTAAAATTTTATGCTTTCCGTAAATAACACAAATACTCAAAATAATTTTCAAGGATTTATAATTTATTTATTTTTGTTTGGGTTAATTATTTTATACTTAGGGTTAAGTTTTGAAGGGTTAGGGTTTAGTTTTGAGGGTTTAGGGTTAGTTTTGAATGTTTAAATTTAATTCAAGTTTAATGGCATTTTTAGAAAATAAAACTTTTAGTGGTATTTGTGAAAATACAATTTTTAGTGGTATTTTTGAAACCACCATTTCAAATGATAGTATTTTGGAGATTCTCTCTAAAAGTAATATACTTAAAAAATGGTAAATCATTATTTATTTGAGAAATTCGTTGAAGGGTGTTAGGAGATCTCGACATGAATATATGAAATAATGTTATTAGTAGTATTAGCATTTGTGTATATTCTCTTAGTGCTAAATAGGTGGATTTTCTATTCTAATATTTGTAGAAAATTTGTTAATCAAATTTAAACTTTATATAAATAAATCAATTGGCTTTTAGTTGGATGCCCATAAAACTTAAGAAGTTTGGACATTTGTTCAGGTTGCTCATCAAGTTTTTGATAAACCCTTGAAAAATCATTCTGACTTGATGAACATGTGGGTTTGATCAAATCTTTTAGGGCAACTTCAAATGATTGGCTATTTTTATATACGTGGGCAAAGTTGTAAGTTACTCTTGAAGAATTAATTCAACGTAAATAAATATACAAATTTATTTCATTCGCCAACTTTTTTAACTAAGTGTTAAATTTATAAGAGTTAACTTAAAATTAAAAATGAGATTTGAAAATAAGCATATGTGGTCAGCCATTCTCACCGAATAAATGCCAACGAAACTCGATAATTCAGAGCTTTTGTGTTTGATTGTTCAAATTTTTTATGATAGATTTGAAACTCTCTATGTGATCTTGGTTCGTGTGTGAATTTGATGTCTCTTTCAATTGCTAAGAAGATGGGAATGACAGAATTCAAGAAGACAAGGGTCTCTTTGGTTGGCGGATCGTGCTATATTCGTTATCCATAAGGAATTCTCCAGATGTACCTGATCGAATAGGCAAATACTACAGTCCAACCGATTTCATAGTCCTTAATATAAGCAAGAGCCTAAAAACCCTCTAATCCTTGGAAGACCGTTTTTAGCAACAACTGGTGCTCTAATCGATTTCTAAAAGAGTATCACTGATTTCAACATCGGTGAACTGTCAATGCAATTCCACATGGAGAAGCTCATTGAACGACCAACGATCGATGGCCAAACCTTCTATGTGGATACACTTTCAGACTTAGCCGAAGAAGGTTTATGGGGAATGAACCTCGAACATCCACTCGAAAAAGATTTTGATATGTGCCACGGAGTACCATTTGGATGATATGACACTTGGGTTCTCAAAGATGCTTGATTCAAACGACATTGCCGTCCCGTAAATTTTAGAAACTTGAAGCATATTACAAAAATGTGGCCTTTTGTTGAACTAACACCAAAGGAAAAAAATTGTTGTCTCATAGAAAAAATTTTGTTGACAAAAAAGGGAGGCTAAAAGAATGCATTTACAAACATTCAAACTTAGGAGATTGAAATCAGTTTCAAATACTTCAGCATCACAACTACACACAATTTTTTTTAATGTGGCCTAAAATGTTTTAAGACAATTTGTGGCCTGAAAAATTTGCTTCTTGTGCCTTAATAAAGGGACGGCTCTGTCAAGCGACCATATGTGCAATATGGTCTCTAAGGTGCCTTTGAAAAATGCGGAGTCCACTCCACTCCTTAACAAGCTGCGCAAATATCGCAAAACTCTTGGCTACTCTCTTGATGATTGATACACAAAGTTTTACCCTATATATTTCTAACTGCAAGTGCACAACAAATATCAGTTATAGTACTTAAGGATCAAATCCACGAAGACCGAATAACTAAACAAACTAATTTATATAAATTCTAAATTAAAGCAAGGATGATGGTTTCGGGTTTAACTAGCTAAAGCAGACAATATGTAAATTATGAGGGTTTAAATCAATCAAAACAGCTAGGCTTTGGGAACTTCGACTAAAAATCAATTTTGAACCTAAATACGGGCAGTGTCGATCGACACTGGTGTGGTGTCGATCAACAGTGTCGTGCAAACTCTATGTAACCTTA
This sequence comes from Aurinia saxatilis, assembly GCA_900406295.1. NCBI lineage: Eukaryota > Viridiplantae > Streptophyta > Magnoliopsida > Brassicales > Brassicaceae > Aurinia > Aurinia saxatilis. The sequence continues at coordinate 16,592 of OVAP01000768.1, forward strand.
ACTCTAGAAAATGAACAAGCAATCAAGTAATCCAACTCTCGCTAAGATTAACTATCTTAGTTTAAACCCTAAAAAGACCAAATCTCTCTGAGAAATCCTATGGACTTTAAACTAGCATTAACAAACCGATTCAATTGTTCACTAGCTATTCTAAACCAAATATCTCTGAGAAAAGAT
>OVAP01000768.1:16826-30337 GCA_900406295.1 Aurinia saxatilis
TTCAATTGTTCAGTAGCTATTCTAAACCAAATATCTCTGAGAAAAGATAGCTAGATCTCTTAAGATTGATTACACTCTCATGCATAATAATTAAGCTATAATCTATTTCAGGGGTAGCTAATCTATGAACTAGTAATGAACACAAAATCTAGAGGAAGAATTAAGGGTTTCAACCTAATTTAGACTTATGACAAACAATAAATCATGTAAAGCCTAAGAATTCTAAGCCTAACAAGAGAATTACTCAGACATATCTAAGCAAAACATCAATCAATTTAATTGAAAGCAATAAAATATCAAAGAGAAAAACAAAGGGTTAAAAAAATCTCTCTCCCTAAAACTCTCTCAAAGTAAATTAATGCATAAGCCTAAACAATGGCTTTGTAAAAGTACTTATAGGGGTCTGGACGGATTTTTGAATTCGGGAATTAACATAAAAGATTTGGAAAATATCTTGATCTTGGATTTAAAAAATCTGGCTGCATATCCGTAGGGTGTCGATCGACAGCTCTTGCTGAATTTTCATTTTTTTCTTCGTTTTCTTTTTCGTCTCTTCAACTTTGTTCCATTTTTTCTCCATAATTCTTCTAGATTATTCCAAAGCTCCAAAACACGTTCATGCACCTAAAATGACTCTTTTAGACTCTTAGAATAATATAGATTCTAAAATATAAATAATTATATGTTTTATTATATTTAAAACCAGTAAAATACGAGATATATCAATGATATTTCAGGCATATCACCGGACTTATGCACTCATAGGATCCACCTCGGAAAAGAGTCGAAGTCATCAATTGAACATAAAAGGAGATTAAACCCTAACTTGAAGGAAGTTGTAAAAAAGAGATCATAAAGCTACTCGAAGCCGGCATCATCTATGCAAGCCCTTGGGTTAGTTCAGTTCATGTGGTACCAAAGAAAGGAGGCATTACGGTGGTGAAGAATGACAAAGACAAACTTATTCCTCAAAGGACCATCACCGGCCATATAATGTGCATCGACTATCATAAGTTCAATGCCGTGACGAGAAAAGATCACTTTCCTTTGCCCTTTATTGATCAAAGTCTAGAGAGATTGGCGAATCATCCCTACTATTACTTTTAGATGGCTACTCCGGATTCTTCCAAATCCCAATACATCTGAATGATCAAGGGAAGACCACTTTTACATATACTTATGGTACTTTTGCATATCGTAGAATGCCATTTGGATTGTGTAACGTGTCAACGATTTTCCAATGATGTATAATGGCTATCTTCACGGATATGATTGAAGACATCATGGAGGTTTTGATGGATGATTTTTCGGTGTATGGATGTTCCTTTGACAATTGCTTGGCAAACTTTTGCAAAGTTTTACAAAGATGTGAAGAGAAAAACTTGGTTCTTAACTGGGAGAAGTGTCACTTTATGGTGAAAGATGACATTGTTCTTGGCCACAAGGTCTCCGAATATGGCAAGTCTCAAGCCTCCTACAAATGTCAAAGATGTCCGGAGCTTTCTTGGACATGCTGGATTCTATCGGAGCCGCCATCTCACCGCCCTTCTATGTAAGGATGTTAATTTTTTTTTGATACTAATTACCTATCTTCATTTGAACAAATTAAACATACCTTGGTAAATGCTCCCATTGTCCAACTTCCGGACTGGAACTTGCCCTTTGAAGTGATGTGTGATGCTAGTGACTACACCATTGGAGCCGTATTGGGACAAGAAGATTCATGCCATCTATTACGCTAGTGGCACTTTGGAGGATGCTAAAAAGAACTACACAACAACGGAGAAAAAGCTCTTTGTCGTGGTCTTTGCCTTTGAGAAGTTTTTACAATATTTGGTGGGATCTAGTGTCATCGTTCATACTGATCATTCTGCGCTCAAATATCTAATGAACAAGAAGGATTCAAAACCGCCCTTGCTTCGATGGGTTCTATTGCTTCAAGAGTTCGACATACATGTCAATGATAAGAAAGCGATCAAGAATGGAGTTGCGGATCTTTTGTCCAGACTTAGGAATGAAGATGATGTTACTATCAACGATCAGCTGCCCAAGGAGCATGTCAACATGATTTTGGTCATGTTGAATGACGAAACTTCTGTCCGAACCGGAGCAGTATTGACGGACACTACCCCTGCTGTCGGGAAATCCAGAAGAGAGATAGGTGGACGGACGAGTGTCGAACGACACTTTTTTTGTTTTCAGTTTGGGCAGTGTTATGGGTGGTAGATTGGAATGCACAATGCAAAACATAGCAGACAATTTCTCAATTAATTTTTGCATATCAGTATTTTGGTCTAACTTGCTCTCTTAATTTGATCTTACCAGATAAACTGGATACATATATTGCGTACAACGACCGAAGAAGAGTCACTTCATCAGCTATGAAGAAGAAACCATACGCAAGTGCTGAACTACACCAGGTTATCTTTCTGTAACCTTTTTTTAAAGTCCTTCTCCGTCTGAATTTTTTCGCTCACTGAATTGATTTGGGAGTCTAACGACTAATTTCATTACTAAACGTAATTCAACTCATTTTCGAACCTACTTCTTTCTCTACAGACTCCAGATGGTGCATTGTTGGATATACTCCGGAATGCATGACTTACGGAATGTGCTATTCAACTTCCTTCTACATCCTGCTCTGGGACCTCTTTGGGAAGTTTCAAGACGGAAAGTAAGTCAATTACCTGTTTCTGACACTAGAAGTTCCGCTTCAAAAAATCTAGCAAAGGCTTTATTATTAATAATCTTATAATTGTTACAGTTCAAGGGAGGGTCAGTCTCCAGTTGCTCAGAACTGCAGCTAGAGATTGCAGAATTCTCATGGAACAATGTTCAGGTTCTCAGTATTTAATTCTGCCAACTTAGATTTTGCATAGCTTTCATGTTGAGTTTCTTAAATCCTAAATCAGCTTGTTCATCTCATAGGTCGATGGTAGCTTGATCATCAATGCAGAAACTGCCATGGGTTCTACGTCAGTTAACGCAAATGGTGAACCCATATTACAATGCGAAGTAAGGTAGAACAGTAACTAATTATCTTTGTACTTATCTCTATAAGAAATCTGTCAATTGGTTTGCATATGATTTCACACAAAACTTTTTTCTTTTGTAGGTGTGGCAAGTTTTAACTGCATAACATCAAGGTAGTGAACCGAGGATTCGATTGGAACAGTAAATCATATGTTTACTGGTGAACGATGTGAACCGGTTTGAGACTAGTAAAATCATATTGCATGGGAATGCAGAGTTCGAAGCCAGCAATGTAACTATACGGAAACAGGAAGCTGGTATTAGAACTACCATCTCGACAGTTCCCACATTCATCTTCAACAAGTAGAGGTTTCACAAAACTAAGCCCCCACACACCCAATAATTGAGGCTAAACCTCTCGAAGTAGAAAGTGTGACAAAAGCAAATATACTGCCAATACAAGTAGAAATTGCTCCCGTGTAAATCAAACACAACTCTTCACCATCAATCTAATCTCTTCTCTTTCAGAATGACCAAAGCTTGATCATTTTCTTTTACTGTTTAGCTCTCTGTAACAAAGGCAATGATCATCTGCATAGAAATTATAATCACTAGGCAATATTCGCATTCTTTGTATGAAAATCGCGTAAAGCATCTCCCATTCTCAATCCTCTAACAGACATCTCATTCAAAACCATCTTACCTTCTTTAAACCTTTTCCTCTTAATAAGCTTACTAGCTAAACTCCCCAAATTCTCTTCATCTAATTTCTTATCTTTACCAACATAAGCCATCACAAACTCAACCACAAGCTCATAATAGCCACGCTTCACCATCTCTCCAGTAACATGCGAATGTGTAGCGTACAGTACCGGCACCTTCTCCTCCTCCATCCTCTGCAAAATAACCATCGCCGCCTCCACATTCCCGGACTTACACGAGCCTAATACAAGCGCGTCGTAAGTCCGTGTATCGGCGGACAAACCTTCCTCCTCAATCTTCCTCAACACCTTACTCGCCTCCGCCACATCGCCGTCGTAACAAAGCGAAGTCAAAAAGTAATTGTACGCTGTCAAATCCACCGGAACTTTATAAGATCTCATCAATTCCACCACTCTCCAAGCTTCATCGATCTTGCTCTTCTTCGTTAACGAGTTCAAGATCGGATGAAACATGGACGACTTGAGACCGAATCTACCGGTTGCTACATCGTTGATTAGGATCAGAGCGTCGTCGATTCGACCTAATTTACAGAGACGAGCGATGAGAGTTTCGTACGCGTGTTTCCGTGTGTAACCTGCGTCGGTCTGAGGCAAAACGCGACGGAGATCTTCGAGTGAGGAGGAATAAGAGGCGGTGTTGGTTAGGAATTTGAAAGTCGCGGTGGTGTTGAAACAAGCATTCACGACGCGGCTGTTAAGTAGACGGCGAACGGATTCGAAATCGCCGGAGGTTCCTGCTTCGTAGATCAGGTTATCGAACTCGGTGGTTGTACGACGAATCGGAGGATTAGATTTTCCGGTGGAGAATGAACGTACGGAGATTGATTGAAGGAGGAATCTGGAGTTGTTAGCTTCTTTGACGAATCGGCGGAGAAGAGACATCGTCGAATTCTAAGTCGCCGGAGGTTTGGGAAATGATGGAAGAAAATGAGAGTAATTGGGCCTTTAAAGGCCCATTAGCCTGAAACATTAAGGAAGAAAATTATAGTAATTGGGCCTGACACCGATCGGATTGATGTCACGTCGCATCAACATTACATTTCACGATTGGAAAAAATGGAGGAGACCAGCGACTGGCATTTTGGACGATGGTACTTGTCTGTGGATTATGTATCGGTTGTCAAGGGTGATTAAACATTACTTCAGACCAAGCTGTTGTTTCTGACCTTGCCCTGCGGACGATATCAGTAGGTTGCCATTTCGTTGTATTGAAGACAAAATCATTTCGTGCTTTACAAAGATTCCAACATAAGAAGAAAGGAAAAATTGTTCACTGGTTGAGAACTGGGCATTATCGATGTTATCCAATGAAATGCTGAGGTTGTGTTCTAGATCATCCATTACTGCATTATATTGAAATGGCGGGTAGGCAAAAAGATTCCAAGAATCTCGAGCTATCCGACATCCAAATAAAATATGGTTTGTGGTTTCAACATGATTACCACAAAGCTTACAGTTGGGGTTAATGGATATCCCTCGGCGGAAAAGATTATAAGCTGATCCTAAAGCCAACGAGAGACCACACTATAGGAAATGTTGATGTTTTGGTGGGAGTTTTGTCTTCCAAATTCATTGCTTGAGCTGGCTATCACCTGGCGCGGAATAGGAAATGAATCATCCTGATCGTTGAGAAGAGAATATCCGGACTTGGCATTGTAGTCTCCATCATTTGAATAATGTCAGATAACTTTATCTGGTTTAGTTACTTTCGGTATATAGATTTGCAGCACATGAGAAGCTTCCACATGATTCATACATTGAAGTTTAGTCCTATCCCACTGTTTGTGTTCACATATCGTTAATTTTACTTACCCCTGGTGGGATAGGATCAAGCGGTGATCGTGGTGGTGTGCTCGAAATCCATTGTTGATGGATTGATGTTTCGCCGTCATGAACTTGTGTGCGGATTCCAGATTTGATCAGTTCCTTTCCATGTAGTAGGGAAGTCCATCCATATGATGGCTTGTATCCCGGACCCGCGTCGAGAAACTGGTCATTTGGAAAGTAGCGACTTTATAAAGTGTGAGAGAGAAGACTCTCCGGATTTTGCAAAGTTCTTTAAGCCTGTTTGCCTAGCAAGGCAGTATTGAATTTCCGAAGATCTTTAAATCCCAAGCCACCATCCCGTTTATGTCTAGAGAATTTCTTCCATCCAACCCATGACATTTTACGTTGTTCTGATTTAGTTCCCCACCAAAAACATGATAACACACTATCTATCTCGTCGCAAATTGTGGTAGGGATCTTAAAACAATATTCATAGAGTAAACTGGCATAGAGAGGGCTACTGATTTTAAGAGAATTTTTTTGCCAGCGCGGAAAAGAAATTTTTAGCACCATCCATTGGTCCCACCTTAACCCAAGTCACTAAATAACGAAACATATCACATTTTCGACGTCCGAATTGTTCCGGTAGCCCAAGATATTTTCCACAGCCTCCGACGTATGAATGTTTAGAATATTCTTAACCATGGACTGTTGCTGGGGGAAAACATAAGTACCAAAGGATATGGAGGATTTCTGAAAATTAACCTGATGACCACTGTGTTCACCATATTTCTTTAAAATCGAGGCCAGCTTTTTACTATCGGTTCTGTTTGCCTTTTAGAAGAAGAGAGAGTCATCAGCGAAGAAAATATGGTTAATGCGGGGACCTTTATTGCTGATAGATAGACCTTGGAGGCGTCGACTGGACTAAGCAAGATTTAGCTTCTGAGAGAGCATTTCAGCGCAAAATAAAAAGAGATATGGGGATAACGGATCGCCTTGACAAAGACCGCGTTGAGGGACTATGTGACCATAAGGTGACCCGTTAATGATAACAAAATAGGTAACCGACGTCACACATGATATGATCTTATCGACCCATTCAAAACAAAAACCCAGAGATAATATCGCTTGTTGCAAGAAGTTCTATTCGACCCGATCATAGGCCTTGGAAATATCTGTTTTAACAGCCATATAGGTTTGAGCTTGCCGTTTACGAACCTTCAATGAATGAAGGACCTCATGTGCTAATAAAATATTGTCATTAATATGACGTCCAAGGATACAAGCAGTTTGTGTCTCGGAGATGACACCAGGTAAAATTGTCTTAAGTCTCGAAATCATTATCTTCGATATGACTTTGTAAGAAACATTAGATAGACTTATCCGGTGAAGCTCATTCATCGAACGTGGACTGCCCACCTTTGGAATCATAACAACATTAAGGAGTCTGATATGGCATGTGACAAAGAACTCCCTGGTTTCTTTTAGTACAGAAAGACCTATAATGTCCCAATATTGTCGGAAAAAGGTGCCATTCATTCCATCTGGTCCTGGGGCTCTGTCTGGAGCTATGGTGAAAACCGCAGTCTTAACGTTTGGTGAGTTTTATTATGAAGAAAAAGTAGAGAGAATTACTAAATAGTAAAAAACAGAGTATGTGTGTTTTTCTTGTTTGTTTGTGTGATACCGTTTTCTTCCGTTTACATTTTTATCGCATCTTTTCACTTTTAATCCTAAAAAGTACTTGGGGTGTGTAATTTTGTATGCTTTTCTTTTTGTTCGTACAATTTCTTTATAATTTTTTTTTTTTTAACATCTGATATTATTGATTAAGTAAAGAATTCATCTTGGATGATTGTTGAGATACAGTAGGGAACATATGCATAAGTATTAAGTGAAACATTGCTTGCCATAGGTTGCCTTGCAAGTGTATGTGCCGCTTGATTGTTGCTGCGTCGGGTCCATTTATAATGAAGTGATTCAAACTGCAATGCCAATTCTTGAATATCTCTAATCCAATTAAGTTGAGGAAAGTTGAGGATTCCATCCCCCAATATCCTTTGAACTAGACGATTGTCGCCTTCCATAATCACCTTTGTATAACCTTGAGCTTTTAACACCACATCGCTTGAAATAAGGCTTGTAGTTCAGCCTCTAAAACCGAGTAAACTCTAGGACCTTTATGTTGACAAGCCTCCCATAGAACTCCATTTTCATCTCTAATAACCCATCCTGAATAATAACAATCCGCTTGTGGTTTGTAATGACAGTCGTAGTTGCATTTGAAATGACCAGCCGGTGGACGTGTCCAAAATGATCTTGGCCGTGCAGGAGAAACATCCCTGGTACAAACTGAAACAGGGACTGTAGTTGTCCACTCGATAGTGTCAGCGATAGCATATTGAACTCCTTGCAACCATGGGACATGTTTTTTGTTGATACACAAGGGAGTTTCGGGATTTCCATATTCTCCATAACATCCAAATAGGGAGTTGACGTATCCAAGGATGAAACGCATCTTTCTTGGTACATTCCAAAACTCGGTGAAAGCGACTTGCAAATGTATCATTTGTGTTATGTGTTAATATACTTGCAACAGGGGATCCACACCACATAGCTTGAACATAAGGACAAGTGAAGAAAAGATGGTCGGGAGTTTCATCCTCCAGGCAACAACGTTTACACACAGCAACATTAGTGATTCCTCTTCTCTGTAACAGACTCCCAATCGGCAGAGCCTCATATAATATGCGCCACAAGAAGTGACGTAACTTAGGTGCTATTGGTAGACGCCATATAGCGGATTTGAAAAGAACTGAACCAGGAGGTGGTGGCTGGACATGGGGATTGAGTTTATAGCCCAGATTGTATCCTGTTTTGACAGTGTATATCCCCGAATCTGTGTAGTGCCAGCCCATAATGTCCACTGTTGGCACCGATGGTAGTCGTATGCTCCGTATCAATGCTATATCATCAGCCTCAAAGGTCTCTTGAAGCAAAACGTGGTTCCAAGACTGCAAACCTGGCTCAAATAATTCCCTGACAAAGTGTAAATATGAGGTTTCTCTTTCAGTTCTTCTTGGAGCTCGCGAAGGATCGGTTGGTAACCAGCAATCATCATATATCCGTGTTATAGCACCATCTCCAATTAAAACCCGCATACCTTGGTGTAACAAATCTCGACCTGTGAGAATGGATTTCCACATGAAAGAAGACCTGCTCCTTGGACGTGCCTCAAATATCGTCGTATCAGGGTAATAGCGAGATTTTATTAGTCTGGCATGTAGACTTGTAGGATTTTGTAAAAGCATGTATGCTTGTTTCCCCAATAATGCTTTATAACTTTCATTTATGCAAGTAAGATTGTGTTTTTTTCGTATCTTTTCTTTTGCATCTTTTCACTTGTAACTCTAGAAAATACTCGTAGGGATGTTCTTTTTGTACACGTATTTTCATTTGTGTCTTTTTACTGAAATATTTTCGTTATAATTTCCATTTATGCAAGTAAAAATATGTATTTTCGTTTGTGTGATATTTTTTTGTGTCTTTTCATTTGCATAATCTTGTTGTATCTTTTCATTTTCAACCCTAGAAAATAATCGTAGGGATGTGTCTTTTTAATGCGTCTTTTTTGTGCCTTTTCGCTTGCATTTCTTCGTTATAAAAGTTATGTCTTTTCATTTGTATTTTATCGTTTGTGTCTTTTTCGTTCACATATTTTTTGTTGTATCTTTTCACTTGCAACCCTAGAAAATGCTCGTAAATGGTGTCTTTTTGTATGCGACTATTCGTTTGTGTCTATTAGTTTGCACTTTCCCGTTATAACTTTCCATTCATACATGTAAGATGATGTGTTCTCATTTTTATATTTGTGTCTTTTTATTTGTGTCTTGTGTTTTTTCGCTTGCATGCTATGGCTTGTATCTTTTCGTCTGCATCTTTTCATTTGTATGTTTTAGTTTGCAACTCTAGAATATGCTCGTAGAGTTGTGCTCTGTTGTATGCACTTATTTTTTGTGTGTTTTTTTAGCTTGCATATTTTCATTATGACTTTTATTTATGCTACTAGTGGTTGATACGCGCGGGGTGTGTCAATTTATGTTTTTTTTTTGTTTTTTTCCTTGGATAATTATTTCCCACAAATGTTTTGTAATTGTAGTATAATTTTGGATTTATTTTGTCATATTGTTTTAAATTTTTTATGATATATAGTTGTTGCGATTTATGTGATTTACTATTTGATAGTGTATTGCATGACCAAAAAAAAAAAATTCATAATTATATCTTCCGTCACGTCATTCTACAAAGATTTTTAATCACTATTTCAATGTGATGATTTTTTTTGTTTACTTTTTTGTTTTAATAATATCTATTATGAATCTTTCTTAAGTTAATCGGTTTTTATTTGTGTTGGATTAGGTAAATAATTATCTCTAAATACGAAGTCTAATATAATATCTTATTATGAATTTAAATGATTGTTTCATTTATTTACCACCACAAAAAATGTGAAATAGTTGCTAATCATTTTGATATTTGTAGGTATTTTTATGATCATATTTTGCATTTTCTTTGCTCGTTTTTAATTTATTTCGTCTAGGTCTTTAGAAAAACTGATTACCTCTCTGGTCCTTTTTAAAATCTGTTCCCTTCCCACTTCATCCTACAATATATTAATAGAGAAGTGACTTAAGTTGTTTTTGTCCACATGTCACTCACAGATATAAAGTTGGCTAATAAACTCTTACGTAGACTTTAAAAATTATTTTAGAAAATAATTCTTTTAGAGATTGTTGTGAGAGAGCTAGGTTTTGTGCTGAATCCCAAATCGTACTCTGTGTTTGTTAAAATCCATCACACAAAGAATTAAATTTGTTCCTCACTGATTTTCAATGGGGTCTCTCTTTTCAATTTTTCAAAATAGTTAAGATTTGATCTTAATTGTTTTTTGGGTTTCAAACCACTTTTTGAGGATGAATTCTGGGTTTTCTGTAAAATTTCTTTAGTATTGTGGGTTGATGATTGATAGTTCCAATAATTGACTTTGTCTGCCTGATCGATGATGTTGTGCTTTTAATTATAGATGAAAATTTTCAGAATAGTTAATCGTGACTATATTGTTCACGAGATTTTTTTTATCAGTTTGTGTTTTGTACAACTTATTATTATGAGCAAGAAGAAGAAGAAAGAGACACACACACACATGTTATGTTTCGAGAGTTAGATTGTTCTGTAAACTAATGTATTAGTCCTGATTCTCAAGCTTTTGGTTGTTTTTAGCAAGCATTAAGTTGTATAAGTCATATATCGTTTGGCGACGGAGAGGATTTGTCTCTCAAAAGCCTATTACATTAGCGAAATAGCGAGAACTGAGTGGGACAATGGAGAGCGAATCAGATATGAAGCTTAAGAAGCAACTCTTTGATGCTAAGTATAAAGAGATCAGTGGACACAACATCTTTGCCCCACTGACTAAGATACAACCTCGGTCTGGAACAACTCAAGCTTTGGCTTTAAAAGACAACTTCAACCTCGGTTTTCCAATCGTAAGACCTTCTTGATCTTGGGTTTCTTGACATCTTATCCAAGTAAGAATCATGTTAATGCTCTCGCTATATTGTTCTGCAGCCTGAAGAAGACTTATTTGTGAAGACAACAAAGAAGATTTATGACAAGAAGTTCGCAGAACTTTCAGGGAACGATATAATTAAAGGAGATGCGACGTCAATTTCTGCCAAGAAACATCTGAGTGAAGCGAAGCTTAAGGAGATAGGAGGGAACAACATATTTGCATATGGTAAAGTAGAGGCAAGAGACTATCTAGGCGGTGTAAACCACCAGGTGGTGAGACAAGCATTGCAGTTGTCTAAAACACTCTCTCTTTTCTGGTTACAATATTAACTCTCTGAAAACCATGATTGATCGGTGTGTGTTATTATGTCAAATCCCCAAACACTTCAGCTCATAGTGTGATTTTTTTTATGCAGTTTTGTCGGTTATGATCATTATTATTGTGTTTTGAAGCCGTTTGGGCTTCTCTCTAATGTATCTCATTTAATACTAAAAGAAGTTGAAGCTTAAAACTTTTCAGAGATTTCTTATTATTAGTATTCTTAGTTACTAGACTGAGGATGTTGCTTGGGTCAGAAGCAATTTTTTTTTCCGGGTCTGTCAAAAATTCGTAGTTGATGTTAGTAGTGTCTAGCACAATGTAGGCTAACTAATCTTCTAAAAATATTATGTTCGGCGTAACAAAAAAGTTAAGACTATTTCGTATTATTGATATTGTGCATGTATGTGTATATCAAATGAGATTTACTAACTTGAGCAACATCGTAATAGGAGGGTTGACGAGTTTGCTATTTTTGAATAATGAATATGAATGATGGTAAAGAAAATAAGTTTCATAGATGGTGGATCGGACGACTAGATGTGATGGACCTCTTGGTAATTTTCACTATTGTGACTTAGAAGTTAGAACCGATTCAGTGTGACATAGCTATTGCTTTTTATATCTTCTGATGTTTTATTTGAACTTTTAACTTGTGACTAAAATTTTAAAATGTAGATCATTTTGATTGGTAAAATGAAAATTAACATATCCTCCTATATATTGTCACCCACATATATAAAGTTGGCTAATAAAGGTGGAGTTTGACTGTGCTTAAGGAGATTAATAGAGCTACTGGAAGTTCTGGAAAGGATAAAGAAATGAGTTCAGAGGAACAAGTTGCTTCTGATGAAGAAAAGAAACATGAAAGGGTACTATTTTGTTCCTTCCTCTTTTCTTTTTTTTTTTTATAAGAGGAAAGGAAAATTTTGGCTAATGAATTAACATTTTCTCAGCATAGTAATACATCATGGATACTACTTATGTAGATATGAGTGTGATCCTTAGTAGTGTTGGTTTAAGAATCTTATTTGATCTTGAATTGGTTTTGTAAAGAGTAGGAGAGGGATAAGTAGGTATCATTATTATGTTTACTAATTTAGGATTGTTTTTTTTACTGACCAAAGGGTTTGATTAAAATTGACTTTCTTAGTACTATTGTTCTGCTTCTGTTTTCCTATGTCAAATTTATGACTATTTCCCATAATTCTTTCAAAAAATCCATTTTTATATGTAGGTTTTGTATTACGATCCAGATATGGAAGGTGAGCCACTAAACTTCCATGATGTTTTTTTGCAAAGTCAAGCTCTGGAGGGCATCGTTCTGTACATGGTATTTTTTCACAACCTAAACTTAATCCTTTGGTGGCTGTCTTATATGTGATAGCATACAATATACTTTCTCTAAAAGTTCTTAAAGTTAGGATAAATATGTAAGGGTTGACTTCTGGAGTTGTAGGAACGTGAAGGGGCTTGAGATGTAGCATCATTATTTATTTTTATCTGTATTAGTTTGAGATAATTGAAAAGAAAGTATAGAAGNTTTGAGATAATTGAAAAGAAAGTATAGAAGGATGTGGGTACCATTTGATCTATCTCTGCCAAAGATAAAACACCTTCTCTGTATTTACATGCAAACGCTTTTCTCATGACTTTTTTTGAACCGAATTAAAACGGAACTTCATCAAATTAAAATAAACCAAACCAAACAAAACCATGCTAAGTTCAATCGAGTCCAATTAAAGTTTTATCATTGTTCTTAATTTACAATATTCAGAATATAATACATAGGATAAAACATTGGCAGCCCACACAGGATGCAGGTCAGTCATTTAGTTTCACTTAAATGAGAAGTATCTATACATATAAAAAGAGCAGTTTGGGGCTCTGGAAAGTGTCCACCTCGGCAAAAAACAAACTTTCTAAAACTGCCATGTGGCACCCTAAAATGTTTTAAAATGTCTGGGCCTGTCTGTGTATACTGATTTTTTAACGTAAAGGGCCAAAATCCCAACTCCAGCTTTCTCCACCTCTCTCCTCACATCAAAGGATTATTTACAAATAGGCCCACTTGACACAGCCCATTCACAAAAAAATTAACAAAAAAACTTGAGAAGGTCAAAAAAGCAAACAAAACGCAGCAAAAAAAAAAAAAA
>OVAP01000769.1:3145-26758 GCA_900406295.1 Aurinia saxatilis
TTCTCGAACCTTCTTGCTTAACGGCGCTCGGAACAGACCTTAGGGCTTTGTATTGATGGAAGATGCAAATGGGCCCATGGAACTGAGCTGGGCTATTTGGCTAGTTATAAGTGTTTCTGGGCCCACGAGGTTGTTGAGATAATCTCGTGAGTCGTNAAGAGTGTGATCACGATGATCGTTTGATGAAATGTTCATCGTGGGTCCTTAGTTCGCGATGAGACAAAGCCGTGTACACGGACCCACATGACGCGATGTTGCTAGGCGAGCTAAGTTGGCTTGCGGAGTGGGACGTGAGCAATCTTGAGGGCCATATTTGATACTTAGCTCGTGGATTGAAATGTGAAAAATGTCGTGGGCCATGCTTAAGACTTGGCCCACGGACATTGAAGAGAGACTTGTCTCGCGGGCCACGACAAGGACGTAGCCCGCGGACCGTGACATCGAGCTCACCCCGCGGGCCATAGCAAGAGTGTAGCCCGGGGGTCATGGCAAGGATGTAGCCCGCGGGCCACGACAAGAGTGTAGCCCGCTGGCTGTGTCGTCGAGCTCCCCCCGCGGGCTGTGTCGAGCATGTAACCCGCGGGCCATGACAAGGATGTATCCCGCGGGCCAGAGCAAGAGTATAGCCCACGAGTTACGTTGTTAAGATCATCCCGCGGGCCACGTCGAGCATGTAGCCTGCGGGCTATGACAAGGATGTAGACCGCAGGCCACGGCAAGAGTATAGCCCGCGAGCTACGTTGTTAAGCTCATCCCCCGGGCCACGGTATGGACGTAGCTCGCGGGTGAAGGCTGTGGTCTTGTCCCGCGGGCCATGGTCCAGACTTGGCCCGCGGATGATTGTCTCGATGTCTTCGTTCGATCCTTTGCGGGTCTATTTCATGTCCGGACGTTCAATTGATCATAGGGAGATCGAATTGGTTTGTCTAAGAAGGTTCGGGACCCACAATGAGACTTGGCTAGCACATTGCTTGGTGAAGTTTGTCGGGACCCACTGTGAGACTTATCTAGCACATTGCTTGGTGAAGTTTTGACCGGGACCCACCAACCAAATGTCCAAAGAATAGGCTTGATGGTTCGTCATGTGAGGTTACAGAAGGTTTGGCCCACGTAACAAGCCAAGGGACTTGTCCCGCGAGCCAGATGCGTTGCATGACCCGCGGGACAGTTTATGTCCGTAATCCGTGGGCCATGTCGATCATGTAGCCCGCATGACTTTTGTGTGAGATTGTCTGTGGGCCATGTTTGTTACTTGGCTTGAGGGATAAGTCTAAGAGCTTTCTCCGCGGACCAAGTTTGGTCCATGTCTTGTTGTGTGCTTTGTTGATCGTGGGACCCTCGCTAGTCCATGCTTGGTTATATCGTTACCAGTCGATAGTCTATGACTGTAATGCTCGATGGTGTGGACATATGACCAGCTTGTGGCCCGTAGTAGTGTTTTGTGGCAAACACTTAGCCGTTTTATGTTATCAATCTTCAGGGGTGGAATCCGACCCCCACACTTTCTTACTAGAAAATATCAGCTAGGTAAAATAGGTTAGGTGTGTAATGAGAGGGGGCTAATATTTAGTGGTGAGGCTAGTGTATTTAGGGTTTACTGTACTCAAGAGAAATGCGATATGTTTGCAAAAAAGCAAGAGAGATCGGACCGCTTGATGGCACAATTCTCCAATCACTCTCTCCTCAGCTAGGCTCGTTCCTCCCCCAGACTTAGATTCCTTTAAGTGAACCTAAAGTCTTCTTGAACATCCTCGGACTCCTTCAAACGTTTTCCACCTTTCTTTATTTTTTATCCCATATTTCCCTGGCCATTTCGCTAAACAAATATGGATCATAAAGCTTTTTTTTTATATATAATAAAGCTTTCACCTATATAACAAGGCACAATTTTTACCATGATTTTGATGAAGTATTGCCAGGGAAATGAGCCTTGAAACCTTCTCTTTGAATCTTCATGCATGTATTAAGATCATGCATGCCCTTTTTCGCCAGTCTTCATGAGTGATTGGAAAACTGCGTTTCTCTCATCTCTCCGACTGTTTTACACATATTGCATATAAGACAAGAAAGAAAAAGAGACTGCATGGGTTTTGAAATCAGGTTAGGTTATGGGTGTGGTAACAACTTTAAATAAGTTGACCATTCAGGATCAGCAAGAGAGTGGTAAAGTGGATAAGAAGTCCTGAATGGATTTGATTTCCTAGTCTAATACCTCTAGCAAGAAAGATTTATAATCCGGTTTAGGTTCAAATAAAATAGAGTCAGAAATCAGAGTTATTAAAGTACGTGCAAACCGAGATGTGCTGGGGAAGCTTGAGTATGGGTTTCTGAATTGATTGTCCTTGATAAGTCTTGTAAAAGTGGTTATTCATCCACAAAAGTGGGTGTAAAAACAAGTAAGGTTTGAAAAATAGGACTGAAAATTAAATTTTCTTTAGAGAAATACATTTGAAAGTATCGTAAAATTTTTGAAAATCTCGAAAAATTTGTCAAAGTGAGACAAAATGAAGAGAAGTCGTTAGATAATGAGGAACATCCCCCCCCCCTTAAATTACATCGTCCTCGGTGTAAAATCTGTGGAGAATGGAAAAATAATATGAAAATAGTTATGATAGGAGCCGTTACCTCATTAGCATCAAACGTGTGCATGGCTTTCATTTTGGTCATCATAATGTGGCACTTGGTGAAAAACAATTTTCTAGGTGCTAAGATATACAGTTGTTGTCTCTAATGTTGTGATTCATCGAAGAACAAGATGGTCTTCCCTTTTCAGCGCACCCATCGATCGATTGGTGCTTGCATCGATCGATCATTTCCGGCGGGAAAAGTCTAAACATATAGTTTTTGGATCCCGTTTGTTTGAGTAGTGGCTTTCAATCGTGTGGTTTATCCGCAACGTGCGTCTGAACGGGTTTTCTCCATAACTTCTGTAAAATAAAAATCACAAAACAAAGAAAGAAACATACTACGTAGATAAAATTCATGTTTTAAACATCACGAAAAATAAAATAAAGCATAAGTCTGAAATAAAATGAAAAGGAAAAGAAGAATAAAAAGAAGAGAAAATAAAGAAAAGAAAAGAAAAGAAAAAGAAATCGGTACTCATTAACTCTAGGATCAGGGCTGCGGCTCATGCTCATGTCCCTGCACGTACTGTTGGGGCCTCCCTCATCAGTAGCTGGCGTGCATATGCACGAGGTGGGAACTCTCACCCTAGACAGCTAGCGGGCCATCCAATTTAACAGTCCATGGCTCCGGCTCTGGGTCTCCACACTCCAGCGAGTGACAGCGGGTGTATCGTCTAGATCAGCCGGCGGCGGGATAGGAGTATACTCCACAGGCATGGGTGGCAGCAGCGCCTCATATCCTCACAGAGTAAACTCGGGGGCAGTGAAGAATGATGGGCCTGATGGTGCCTCTACCTCGACCGAGCTAGGCCTGGCTCTCGCTGCTCCTCTGCGTCTGATACTGGCGTACGGTGGCTCACACAGCTCCAATGAGTCGGGCCTGCATGCCAAGTCTGCCTCCTTGTCTACTACCAAAGCCTGCTGAGGAAGTGTACACCAGTACGACCTCTCTGCGTCGCTGAACTCGTAGTAGCATTGCTGAGTGATGATACGGCAGTTGTCCAGGTAAGTCATATCGATACGCTCCCTCTGGTTGGTGCGATCTCCTGCAGGTACTATCACTCCATGCAGCTCGAAGATAGGGTAGAAGAGGCTGCCTGAGTAATCCTCCTTCTTGTAGCGGGCGCCTGACAGGTAATGGAACTTCCTCTCAGCGAGTTTGTTAGCTAGAACCGCACCAAGGTTCATCGTCTCGAAGTCGGGCATGGTTTGGTAGATGTATGAGGTGACATCTACTATCTTGCTAAGCAGGTGGAGTTCGGTCTTCGACAAGACCACCGTCTCCTCCTTGGCGGAGAAAACATGACAGATGGCTTTGGCCACGAGTCGGATAAGAGGGTGCATGATGTGGGTGATCCTGGGTTTGGTAGGCTCACCATGGGCTATGTGCGTCCAAAAATCTCTGGCACCTATAAAATCACCAAAAGATGACTCACCGTGGTTGGCATCGAAGCCATAGAGCCTACAAAGCTCGGTAATGGTGAGGCTGTAGTATCGAGATGTCGTTGGCCATGTATGTTAGAACTCCCCCAGGAACGTCATCCATGCCTTCAGCACGGCACTCATATGTGACCTCCACGGATGCTAGAAACTGGCGCACCAAGTCTGGGTAGAGCTTGTTCTCCTGGAACGCAATGATCTGCAAGCCGATGCTGCCGCAGAGAGTAGTGACCATCTCCATGAGGCCAAACCTCTCGAGAGTGTCCTCATGAAACGTCCTGGTGGGATGAATGATCACCCCTAGCAGAGCGTTGTAGAACATGAAATGACAGTCACTCCACTGGTAGCTGTTCCGGTTCCTGTATGCCGGGCTCTGTAGGATGGCGGATTTGGACACCACCTCGATGCCCGGAAATGCCTCTCCGTATGGATTCCCGACGGGTGTAACTCGTGGAGCCATGACGGGTGTAACTAGTGGACGAGGTATCCTCGTATTGGCCTGCGAGCCTCTCTGAGCGTCTAGACATCTGCAAATATCAATAAATCAATTAATGAATAAAAGTGTTTTAAATTATTTGTGAAAATTCTAAACTTGAACTTAAAAGATTAACAATAACTAAAATGAATACTTAAAACTAAAATCAGAATTTTATTTTCTACTAAAATCATCTCATATAACAAAATATTTTTTTAAAAAATCAACCGCAAGTCCTAAAAATATTCTAAAAATAGTATAAGCAACTAGATTTTACAAACTAATTTATGGAAAAATAAAATTCGAATTTTAAATTTTTTGAAAATCTGTCATTTTTTCATAAACCTAAATTAGCAATTTTCAAAATCTCAACCAAACAATGAATCCAAG
The DNA here is from genome assembly GCA_900406295.1 of Aurinia saxatilis. Lineage (NCBI taxonomy): Eukaryota > Viridiplantae > Streptophyta > Magnoliopsida > Brassicales > Brassicaceae > Aurinia > Aurinia saxatilis. The sequence continues at coordinate 8,078 of OVAP01000769.1, forward strand.
GCATAACTAAACTATCATACAAACAACTTTGCTAAAGTCATTTTGCAAAAGAATCACCAATAAACTCTAAAAATCAAATTTTCTTCCCTATGGCCGAATCCTAAAAATTCCAATTTCGAACACATACCTTGATTTTTTACTGAAATTGATAGTTGGGGTTGGAAACAGGAGTGAAATCGAGTGGAACCGAGCTTTGAATCGATCGAATCCAACAAGTTTTGAGAGAGAATTTTAAAAAGGGAATTTTTGTTTGTTTTGGAATGTTAAAGAAAAGTGACAGTCGAGTTGGGGAAGAAGAGGGGGTGTCGGGCGCTTGAGCGCCACGTGTGCGTCACTGACATGCGAACCTCGATCGATCCGCGTTCTGGCCATCGATCGAATGGTGACTTGCTTAATCGATTCATGTTGTGCTCGATCGAGCAAACATTTTTTCTTCATTCCTTTCTATAATGTCCTGGTTTTTCCTCTCCACAATAACTTAAAGCAAATTAGAATAGAAAAATTAACAGTACTTACTTGGAATTTGCTTATGTTTATGTCTTTAGCTTGACATTCACCACACAGGTGAAATGAGTGGTATCCTTGTCTCGAAGTGGATCAGGTAGTTTTTTTTTCAATTATGTCCACTGTCAACAAAACTGATCTCTGCTTCACTCCAGGATCTCCATAAAAAATCAGGATGGCCTATTGATAAGTGGTATTTTGTGTATGTTTTCACTCCCTTTTTACATGTCTTTTAGCATTGTTTCTTATGCATTTGTGTTAGTTTGTTGCATGTTTACTCACTTTGAACATCTTTGCATTTAGGGCTTTAGCTTGTATTCTTGCATTTGCATTGCATATTTGCATGGTTTTAGGTATTTTTGGAGCTAAATGGACATTGAGGATGCTTGAGGATCAAATGGATGAGCATGTGAGCAAGGAGTAGAGTCAAGGAAGTGAAGAAAGCCAAGATCGAGTCCTCCGTACCACCATATATGGCACCACCCGATATCGATGCCTGATATGAGTGGTCAGAGTGAAGCACGAGTGAAGAAGGAAGTCCCTGTGCTTCCATATCGGGCACCACCCGATATGGATGCCCGATATGGAGCACCAGAAGATGGCTTGCTCGGGAACAAAATCCATGTCTCACCATATCGGGTAATGCCCGATATGTTGAGCAGGCGGATCCTTATCTTCTTTCTTTGACCTTATCTTAATCCCCTTTGACTAAACTCTTATCTTATCCTTTAAATACCTATTAGCTGTCATTTTTGTAGAATAAGCTGTATTTTATCCTTATCTCTTTGAGAGATAAACACAAAAACTCTCTCTTCTTGTAACCTTGAGATCTTGATTTTTATGCTTAAGGATTTGATATTTGTTTTCTCAAATTCATCTATCTTATCTTTATTTTATCATTGATTATGATTTCTTTGATCATTTTCTCTATGGATTTCTTGGTCATGAGTGAGTAGTCACCTTATTGGTCTACGGATAATGGTAGATTTATGCATGAATAGGTTAGATCTTGATTGGAAATGGTTAGTCTTCAAGGAAAGCTAACCTCTAATGATCATTAATGCTTTTCTCACATGAGAGATCATGGAGGAATGATTTAGTTTTCAACACACCCACAAGGTGTTTGTTGAAATACTTGAATGAATTTGTAGTTTAACTTTACCTTGGTTCACCTTAACTTCTTGTCTAATTAAAGCTTTCCCTTTTTGAGAGATCAATAGGGCATAGATCTTAGGCTTCTTCTCATCTTCTTGTTTGGAAAGCTTGTATCCAAGGCTTGCCTTCTGATTGTTCTATAAAGCTATCTCTTGTGGGAGACCAATGGAGCATAGATATTTAGCTTCCATACAACAAGGTGCTTGATGATTGCTTGAATAGATGAGATGTCGTTGAATGCTTGTTTCCTTAAACATGTTAGTCATATGTTGTTATTGCTAGTCTCATGTGAGAGATCAATGGAGACTAGTTGCTTATCATATATTCTTGTTTCCAAATGGTTGGGACATGATATGATACTTGATTGAAATTGACATGTGTTTAGCTAGTGTACACCTTGCATGCTCGAGAGAGAGTAAGGTACCTAGTGGTATATTGGACTCGTTCTTAACCTTGATCATCATTTGTTGATGATTAAGATCATGGCACCAAGAGATTGGGTCAAGCTACACATAGTAGTCCTTTGCCTAGGATGGTTCCTCATCTCCTCCTTGTTCGGATTGATACCCTATCACTATACTACAAATCTCTTCGGAGACTTGTAATTATAACACTATAGGTCTTTGATATCTCGACCATGAGAGAGTCGACATCACCTCTTCCTCGAAAGAATGCCTTTTCACTGTGCTATTTTGATCCTTGTGATGTTTGATTCCTGAAAATTTATGAATACCGGGATTTATTAAAGAATTGAATACCTCTGGTTCTTTCCTATTGTCATCAGTGAGTGCGTCGTCGAAGATTCCTCTACTGAATGTGTCTTCAAGTGCATCGAGAGTGATCTGAAATCCTTTATTGATTCTTGCTTTGATTCCTTGGCCTTATAACCATGCTTGATTGTGCTGCTTAGGTTATGTGGCGCGTCCAGGCAGTTGAACGGTGGATACTTTTCATCAATCATCTCAGAGTTTGAAGTCATTTGGATTCTTCCAACGTGTTCTTCATTCTCATGCGATTGATCGGTCAGATCGTGCGTTCGATCGATGGAGGGTTCATTTTGAGTTTTCTGAACTTCTATCATGCTGTAATCAGAGGCGAAACAATCCTCTAGACCTGTATCATGGAACTCAGAAGAGACGTTAGTTTTAAACGATGTAAAGGGAGTGAGTTTTACTTTCTTAAGTTCTTCGTTTTCGCGCTCAAGCTCCTTAATCTTTCTTTTAAGTGATGTAATATCCTCATGCTATTCCTTGATCTCTTTGTCTTTACTCTCCAAGGTGTATGCATAGTCTTCAAATGCTGTATCTGTGACAATACAATCAGGCTTAGACAAGTTAAAGATATCCATGAGTGGTAAGGCCTGAGAGCTTGGATGCTTAGGGCCGAGTTGTGTTGCCTCCTCTTCTTCAAGTTTAGAGGATCGGCCGTGCTCCTTGATCAATCTTAAGGTCTTTTCTCGTCCTTCATCTATTCTACTGAATCTGTCTTCTAGTCTTGCTTCTGATTCTTGCATCATCTTTCTCATTCGTTGATAACATGCAAGTGATATCTCCGGTAACTCCTCAGTACAGGAATATGGATTCCTTGTGCATTCTATATCCATGTTGTCCATTCTTCTTCAAGCTAGTACCTGAATTAAAAAAGGGATATATGCAAAAACTGAAAAGTTAAATATGATCAAAATATGAGATAAATGCAAAACAAATGAGGTAAAGGGAAATTCTTAGTCTGGATTTTAGTCCGAAGCTTAAGCTAGCAATGATAAATCAACATTTCCCCGGCAACGGCGCCAAAAAACTTGATGGGGATTTAGTTTTCACCCAAAATATATCCTGCAAGCGCACAGGTTTCGCAGTAGTACTTAGGGATCGTATCCACAGAGAAAGGGGTTGCTATGCTGCAAACTTATTGTATTCAAATCGAGCTAAGATGCAAATATGGTTTTAGGGGGGGTTGATCGATCGATTGAATAGTCGATCGATCGGTCGGAATGATATTAGATGAAATCTATGGATCTACTCATGCAGAATGAAAACGGTTTAAATGCAATTAATCTAAATATTGGAAATAAGGTATTTCTCTAGAAACACAGCCGGTTTATTCAGACTTGTAAACAGCCTTTGTATTGAAGTCTTCTTGATTCAATCCCATTCAAACATAAAGCACATGACCTCAACAAAGGGACAGTCATGATTTCTACTAAAGTATTAATATGGCAACCATACACATGATTCTATGGTCGAGATCCCACATGTATTGCGTATCATTTACTCGTCAGATCTTCTACCTAATGATGTTTTAGCGAAAAGAATCTATTATGAAAAGCTTGGTGATCAAACTAACGATTCTTAGTTAATTCTAGTAAATATAAAGTTCTTTCAAATGACAAGCAAACAGTCTATATATCTACCAAACCATGCAACTATGAAAATCTTGATCCCAACGATCAAATTACTCTAACATAGATGACAGAACCATGAAGAGCAAAATAACCATGCAATAAATAAAACCAGGGGTTAAAATACAAGAGATTATCTCCCTAGCAACTATCGAAACAAAATCAATAAAGACTTTAAGAGTTTTGAAGGCAAAGTGCTCTCTCCTAGAATTTAGGTGGGGGTGGAGAGGCACACCTCTTTTCAAAGACGAGAGGTCTTTTTATATAGAGGGTGGAGGACGTCTGAGGGCTTCAGTGAAGTGATAGAATCGAATCAGCTGAAGGGAATCAGAATATTTGAGTCTATCTCCTCTGATCGATCAGTCACCGTTGAATGTTCGATCGATTCACTCATCAAATATCCATTTCGTTATCTCCTGATTCTTCTCACGCGCTTTTTGTTGTCTTCAGATATTACCTGAATATATGGAGTGATCTTGTGAATTTTCTAGAAGTCTTCAATAGTTATCCTCTTACTGGTCGATCGGTCGCGTTGTTGGTCGATCGATTGGGCTTCAAGAGTAATGGGCTTCAGAAAGCTTCTCTTAAACGGGCTGTAACTCCAAGGCTAATTGGTCGAATGACTTGATTCTTGGCCCATGTGATATCTGACTCACGTGGCTTCCTTATCTCCAAAGTTCACTTCAATCCAATTTATGCATCATCTTCATATGAGGTCTTACCCTTACCCCGGATTTCTGATTTGGGCGAGAAACGTACATCTTTGTGCCTGAAATGCTTATTTCTTCCGAAAATACTTTGAAAACATAAAATAATGAAAATCATAACATTTATCTTGAAACCATTTGGTTTTATTATCAAAAGTACTTGAAATCTATAGTAAAAAGTGGTAAAATATTAATCCTATCAAGAACATCTTTGAATGCGTCTTCCCTAACATTGAACTCTCTAAGCGCCTCGTCCAAGTGTTCCACCTTCTTGTGTATTCTGCTGCTTGTCTCTATGAGCTCCACTTCAAGTGTGTCGATGGCTCTGACGTTGTAGAGAGGTTTTAGCCCTTCGTCAATCCCTTACTTAATCTCTTCGCTGTCGGATTTAGACCTTGCTGCTCGTCTAACATGGTGATGCGACCATTTGTTGCTTCCAACAAGTATTCCAGGGCTCCGACATCTGCCTTTGCATCAAATTTGATGGCGTGGATGTCCTTGCTTTTTTCTCGGTATTCCCAAATGTTGGCTGCGACCATGTCTTCAAGATGAGTGATTTGATCGTCCATGTTCCGCACCTTAGTGGCCAAGTCTCCCACCTTAGTGCGGAGATATTTTTAGAGGTCGGTCAACCGCGTGTCAAGTTCCTTCTGATGACGTTTCTGCTCTGAGAGAATGTGCTCGAGCATATCCTCGATCTTTCTGTCAAAGCACTCAGAATGAAAGGGCAAGGAGGCGAGTATCTCCTCTGGTTTTCCTTACAGACCTAGTATGGTACAAAGGACGGAGCTGCAGACATTGGTTCAGAATGGTTGTTATGGATCTCCTGCTGAACATAAGGGCCACTGTATTGTGTGAACGTCCTCCTCAGGCCATCGTAGCTTCCGATGATTCTCCTACATTCCATGGTTTGAGTAAGTGAATGAAAATGCAAAGATGCAAAAACAAAATATGAAAATACTGAAACTGAAATAAAGGGAAAAGCTTAGTCTGAAGTTTGATTGTTATGCTAGTGGTCAACTGTTGCTCCCCGGCAACGGCGCCAAAAAACTTGATGGGAATTCAGTTTTCGCCCAAAATATCTTCTGCAAGCGCACAGGTCTCGCAGTAGTAGTTAGGGATCATATCCACATAGAACAAAGTGTACGCAGTAGCACGTCCAAGTTCACTCGAGCTAAGCAACAAAATGAAATAGGTTTGGTTTTGGTCGATCGACAATGTGAACTGGTCGATCGATCGGGACACCTTTCGCTCGATAACAGATTATGCGATTGATTGATCAATGCCTGAAAATGCTAAAAACAATTTAAACTTGAGAAAATTCAATGATGAAAGGGCGTTAGGAAGTCAGGCAATGCATAAGAGGATCACGGTTTGAATTATTCAGGGTAGTAATCTATGTGAATATCCTAGTTTAGGTTATAAAGTTGAAATTACTATTAACTGACTATCCTTATGGTCAGGCTTAGCCAGTCTAGTTCAATTGGTATCCGAGTTAACTCAAACATATATCTTTTCAGAAAGAGAACCTATGGGCTGATCAACCAATTAATCTACACATTAAGTTTAAAAAATCAAATTCTACTAAACTATAAATAGTAAAGCTTTCACTATCAAGTTTTGGATCTCTTACTCTAAGTGGTGTATTAGTAGCAGATTTATCCTATGATTATATTAAGATCTGATATGAAAGTAAGCCTATAAACTTAAATCATTACATAATCCTATTTCCATCTACCAAACCATGATTCCTCTAACAAAACCCTATTCCTAACTAAGAGACTATTCAGATATAGCAAGAGTAAACATTATGACAATGTAAATTGCTTATATTAAAGAAGGGTTTATAATAGCTTCTCTGGAGTGCAGAGATTACAAACTTCGTCCATGACGCAATGATCAAAGCAATAATGAAAAGAAACAATAAGAAACTGATAACTGTTTAGCCTGGATGCCTGGAAGCTTTTGAGTGTTTTCTGATGATTCTCTCTGGCTTCAATCGTCTGTATTTATAGGGGAAAGAGTCGGGTAATCATGAGGAAGATTTGGATAGGAATCCAAATATTTGTGATTATCCTCTCTGAATTTATCGGTCGCCAATATCTCGGTCGATCGGTGAATATCTGAAACGCATTTTCTGAAGATTTAGTATCTTCAGTGATTATTTCTAGCGTATACTGATAACTCCCCAAATGCAACGGTCCTTATCTGAATTTTTTCTCGAAGCTTTCTTGAGATAATGGGCTTTGATCGATCGTTGGGCCTCCGATCCGATTGTTTGGGCCTTCATTTCATGCAAGCGTCTGGGCAAACCTTCAGTGATTTGGGCTTAACTTCTTACTCCTGAGGGCTAATGACTTGATTCCAAACCCATTTGACAGCTACCTCACGTGGCTTTATTGTCCTAACTCCTCACTTCATTTCAAAATAAACATCTCTTTCATCTGGGCCTGGACTTCTGATGTTGATTTGTTAGACTTGGTAGAAAATGCCCATTTGCGACCTAAAATGCATTGTTTTCACAAAAAACACTTTGCAAATAGAAAATTTTGAAATCCAATGGTTTATGTTTCAAATCAAATAGTTTCTTTGTTAAAGACGCCAAAAAATCATATCTAAAAGCGGTAAAATATCATCCTTATCACAAAGCAAAATTGCAATGCCATCACTCTTCAAAGTGGGAACAACTGTTTCAAAAAGATGAAGACGTCAAGAATGATCAAGGGTCAATTGGGAATGATAACTTGCTTAATTTGCCTGAAGATTATGAAGATGAGGCTGAAGAACAGAGTCTTCGACACCAAGGACAATGTCGATCGACACCACCCCGGGTCGACGATCACACCGTTGAGGGATCGACCACGTTGCGTAACTCTCTCGATACTTATCGGGAGACAACTCCTCGGGCTCAGAAATAGAAGGTGTCGATCTACACCACTGTGGGTGTCGATCGACACCCAGTGCAGAATCAGACTAATCCGACTTTGAATGCTTCAAAACTAGTCGATCAACGATCTAAAGCTCTTGGACATGTCTTCCAGCCCAGAGTACCCTACCCAACAGCTCTTAAGAAGTCTAAGAAGGAACGAAAAAGGCTATGTGATAAGAGAGACAAGTGAGACTTGAGATCCCACTTCTCAAGCAAATCGAGCAATCACCACCATTCAAACACTTCCTCAAAAATTTGGTGTCCAGCAATTGTAGCATCGCGGAAGGAGTCCATGCAGTCATTCAAGAAGCTACAGCAATGATCGTCAATCAAATGCCAGAAAAACGTGATGATCCAAGGAGTTTTGTTTTAGATTTTTCAATTTTAGATGATCTTTTTGCAAATTCTCTATGTGATCTTGGGTCTGGTGTAAATTTGATGCCTCTTTCAGTTGCTCAAAGGAAGGGAATGACAGATTTCAAAGCAAAAAGGGTCTCCTTAGTCTTAGTAGATCGATCTATTCGATAATCAGAGGGAGTCCTTGAAGATGTGCCAGTTTGAGTTAGCAAGTTCTACATTCCAGCTGATTTCATAGTTCTCAAGTACGAGCAAGAGCCTAAGGATCCTCTTATCCTTGGAAGGTCATTCTTAGCAACTGCTGGAGCTCTTACTTATTGCCAAAACAGCATCATCGTCCTCAACATTGGAGAATTCTCGATGCGGTTCCACATGGACAAGCTCATCAAGCGACCAATAATTGATGGCCAAACCTTTTATGTGGATGTGCTTACCGAGCTAGCTGGGGAAGCATTGGCTGAGATTCACCTTGATGATCCTCTTGAGAAGGCCTTGATATGTGCGACAGAGTATCATGTTGATGACATGACACTTGGGTTCTCAAAGATGCTCGATTCAAGCGACCGTGTGTGCGATATGGTCTCCAAAGAGGTGATGCCCAAAGTACCTTCGAAATTTGCATCTAAAAATGAATCGGATGAGGCCAAAACACCCAAGTCGACCTTAAAATACTTCCTAACGGACTAAGGTACGCATATCTCGGTCTTAACAATACTTATCCAGTCATTATAAGCTCTACTTTAAAGAATGTGGAATCCACCTTGCTCCTTAACAAGGCTCTTGGCTATTCTCTTGATGACATTTGAGGCATATCACCGGATCTCTGCCCTCATAAGATCCATCTCGGAGACGAGTTAAAGTCATCAACTGAACATCAAAGGAGGTTGAACCCGAATTTGAAAGATGTAGTCAAGAAGGAGATCATGAAGGTACTTGAAGCATGCATCATATATGCAAGCTCAGACAGTCCTTGGGTTAGTCCATTTCATATTGTGCCTAAGAAAAGAGGAATCACAGTAGTGGAGAATGAAAAAGATGAGCTCGTTCCTCAAAGGAAAATCACTGGCCATAAGATGTGCATCGACTACCGCAAGTTCAATGCCGCGACAAGGAAAGTTCATTTTCCCTTGCCTTTCATCGATCAAATGCTAGAGAGATTGGCCAATCATCCATACTAATGCTTCTTGTATGGTTACTCCGGCTTCTTTCAAATACCCGTTCATCTGGAAGATCAAGAGAATACGACATTTACATGTCCTTATGCTACTTTTGCATATCGTAAAATGCCATTTGGACTATGTAACGCACCCACTACTTTCCAAAGATGTGTGTTGGCGATCTTCACGGACATGATTGAGGACATCATGGAGATTTTCATGGATGACTTTTCCGTCTACGACTCCTCCTTTGATGATTTCTTGGCCAACCTTTGCAAAGTCCTACAAAGATGCGAAGAGAAGAACTTGGTGCTTAATTGGGAGAAGTGTCACTTCGTGTTGAAAGATGGCATTGTTCTATGTCACAAAGTCTCTCAAGACGGTATTGAAGTGGACAAAGAAAAGATCCAAGTGATGACTAGTCTCAAACCTCCTACAAATGTCAAAGACGTGCGAAGCTTCCTTAGATATGCTGGCTTTTATCGACGATTCATCAAGGACTTCTCCAAAATTTCCCGCCCACTCACCGCCTTTCTATGTAAGGATGTCAAATTCTCTTTTGATGCTAATTGTTTATCTTCTTTCTAGCAGAATAAACAGGCTTTGGTAAGTGTTCCATTGTCCAAACTCCGAGCTGGACCTTACCATTTGAAGTGATGTGTGATGTAAGTAACTACGCCGTTGGAGCTGTCTTAGGACAGAAAAAGGACAAGAAGATTCATGCCATCTACTATGCTAGTCGTACTATGGAGGACGCTCAAAGGAATTGCACAGCAACGGAGAAGGAGTTGTTCACCGTAGTCTTTGCTTTTGAGAAGTTTAGACAATACTTGGTGGGATCCAGTGTCATTGTCCATACAAATCATTCATCACTCAACTACTTAATGAACAAGAAGGATTCCAAGCCACGCTTGCTTCGATGGGTTCTATTGCTTCAAGAGTTTGAAATTCAAGTCAAGGGTAAGGAAGGCATTAAAAATGGTGTTGCTGGCCATTTATTAAGGCTAAGGAATGAAGATGATGTCCCCATCAATAATCAATTGCCTGAGGAACACATCAACATGATTACGATGATTTTGAATGACGATATGGCGAGAATCGGATCAAAGTCGATCGACACTACCCCTAGTGTCGATCGACACCTCGCGTATCTTGAAGAACAGAGTCCCGAGAACAAAGTAGTGTCGATGGACACCTCTGAGAGTGTCGATCGACACCCGGACGAAGCAGACTCGAGGTTTGTCCCTTTCACCGATATTTCCATTGTAAGTGCTTTCGATGCTCCTTGGTTTTTTGATATTGCTAATTATCTTGCCGCGAAGACTCCACCAGCAGATTTTTCAGGTTATAGGAAGAAGAAGTTCCTTCGAGACGTTCGACACTTCTTTTGGGACGATCCTTAATTATTAAATCATTGCAAAGATGGGATCATTCACAGTTGCTTACCCGATGTAGAGATTCGAGGAGTGCTCTTTCACTGTCATGGATGACCTTATGGTAGTTACTTTGCAACCTTCAAAGCGGTATCCAAGGTTCTACAAGCCGGAGTTTGGTGGCCGACTATGTTCCAAGATTCTCATGCGTTCTTCAAGAAGTGCGATGTTTCCAACGGAAAGGCAAGTACGCAAGAGGCATGAGATGCCGCAGAACTGCATCCTTGAAGTTGAAGTTTTGATTGTTGGGGAATTGTCTTCATGGGTTCTTTTCCATCTTCACACAACAACAAATATATTCTTGTGGCGGTGGATTATGTGTCTAAATGGGTCGAAGCCATTGCTAGTCCTAGAAATGATTCTTCGGTGGTTCTTAAGATGTTTAAGACAATCATTTTTCCTCGCTTTGGAGTTCCAAGAGTTGTCATAAGCTATGGTGGTTCACATTTCATCAAGAAGATCTTTGACAAGCTTCTAAAGCAACATGGTGTTCAACATCGAGTAGTTACTCCTTATCATCCTCACACAAGTAGACAAGTTGAGGTTTCGAATCGTCAAATCAAGGAGATCCTGGAGAAGATTGTTAGCAAGACAAGGAACGATTGGTCTACTAAGCTTGATAACGTACTATGAGCTTATCGTACAGCTTATAAGACACCTTTGGGGACTACACCATTCCACCTGCTCTTTGGAAAAGCAAGTCATCTTCCAGTGGAATTGGAACACAAGGCTGAATGGGCAATAAAGCACTTCAACTTCGACATCAAACCCGCTGCAGAGAGGCATTTGATTCAGCTCAATGAGTTAGACGAATTCGACATCTTGTCTATGAGAATTCAAAGATCTACAAGGAACACACCAAAGCTCGTCATGACCGCAAGGTCCTTAACTGCATTTTCAAACCAAATGACCAGGTACTTCTCTACAATTCTCGTTTGAATTTATTTCCTGGAAAACTGTGCTCTCGTTGGTCAGGTCCCTTGTCAGTTTAATCTGTTCCAATGGTGTTGTTGTGCTCTTGAATCCCGAAGAAAAGGAGTTTGTAGTGAATGGTCAACAAATCAATCATTACTTTACTCATAACAAAGTACCCGACAGAGAGATCGTTCCGTTAGTCACTCCATCCTCAGTCTAAACTCCATGCACATATTAGGCTAATGACTATAAATTAAGCGCTTAATGGGAGGCAACCCACTTGTCAGTTTTCTATACTCTATCTTATTTATTTTAATTATTTTGGTGTTTTTTGATTTTTTAAAATAATTACGGATTTAAAAAAATTATAATTATAATTTTATAAATTCCGTCATGTTTTCTACAATTTACAAAATTATTTTCGTGATTTTTCCTATTATATGTTATTTAATACAGTTTTTATACTATAAAATAAGAGAAAACAGTTATTTAAAAAAAAAACAAAATTTAGTGGCCAGTGATTTTCGTGTCGGTCGATGCACATTACTGTCGCTCGATCCCCTTGGTGTCAATCAACACCATCCTCAGTGTCGATTGATACCCGATGCAAGAACAAGTAAGTTCTCTGATTTTGACTATTTCGATTAATATTTCTTTCTTTTCTCGCCTCGAGATTTTTACACACTGGGGACAGTGTCGTTCAAGTCTTAGGGAGGAAAATACTGATTATTTTTCTTTGTCTTCATTTTTTCGTGATAATTTCAAAAAATTTGGTTTTTATCGAGTCAAAACTAGTTGGAACGATGATCTTTGCTTGGATTGTTTGATTGTGTCTTTTTCAGATTTGTGACCATCATTAGCAAGGCTAATTTCAGAACAAGACTACTGGAAAGTCCAAAGGCCAATTGGTAGTGCAAAGACATCCATGCTAAGTTACGAAGAACCGAATGGTTGGAGCTTATTGCACCTCTTCAGTGTGATCAATGCACTAGGATTTAAATATTTCATTCATGCTTGCCAGATTCAACAAGTAAGAGAAAGCATTTGTTACTCTCCCTTTTGAAAAAGTGACTTATCATACCATTAGGCAAAATACTAAGGGTGTCCTAGGTTTTTCCGATGATGGAACCTATATTCTAAAGAAATAGAACGATTGAAGGTAGGCTAGAGACTAAATATCTCGATGATCCAGAACCAAACTATAGTGCTACTAAAGTCTGGGGGAGAGTAGTGAATATTTATGTTCAAGTGTGGGTTTGTCAAACATTGTATGGGAAATGAGTCTAGAACTTTCGAAGGCATTGATATCAAAAGAAGAGACAAGCTATGATAATGGCATCGACTTCGTAACAAGGTTGTGGGTTTATTTGGAATGCTAAGGAAGTCTAAGGAGAAGTACATGGTTGTCAAGTTTGGAATTAGTCGAGCTAATGTGTGGTTTACTAAATTTACTAAGATCAATTTGATTTTTTAAAGCAAGGTGAGTTATATATTTTGAAACCTCTTTCACAGTTTAGTTTATGTTTTGCTTGAGGGCAAGCAAAAGCTAAGTCTGGGGGAGTTAATATATCCCATATTTTACCTGTTTTTTATGATAATAAACATATACTTATTTATATGTTAGAATCTATATTATTATTATAAGAGTCCAAAAGAGTCATTTTAGGTGCATGGACGAGTTTTGGAGCTTCGGAATAATCTAGAAGATTTATCGAGCAAAAATTGAAGAAACTTAACGAGACGAAAAAGGAAATGAAGAAATAAAGGCAAAAAAAAAGGAGGGTGTCGATCAACACCAGACGGATATTCAACCAGATTTTCCTAAATCTCAAGATCAAGATATTTTCCAAATCTTTTATGTTAATTTTCCAATTCTAAAATTCGTCCAGACCCCTTTAAATACTTTTACAAAGCCATTGTTTAGGCTCATGCTTTAATTTATTTTAGAAAGAATTTGTAAGGGAGAGAAATATCCTTTCAACTATTTTCTCATCTTTTCTCTTTGATATTTTATTGCTTTCAATCAATTGCATGATGTTTTGCTTAGCTATGTCTGAGTAATCCTCTTGTTAGGCTTAGGGTTCTTAGGGCTTAGATGAATTATTATTAGCCATAAGTCTAAATTAGGTTAAAACCCTTAATTCTTCCTCTATATTAAGTTTAATGTTACCCCTAGTTTGATCACCTAGAGTCTAGATCATAGGTTAATTACTATATATGGAAGTGTTAATAATTGCTTGAACAAATCTTAGTAGGAGTAAATTATCTATTCACAAAGGAATTTGGTCTAGATAGTTATGAACATTTGAACCTAAGATCATTGCATAATTAATCCCTTAGAACTCACAAAGGAATTTGGTTTTCTAGGGTTCAATTATAGATTGCATTTCAATGGAAGTTGGTTTGCATTACATTCGTTTTCAAATTTAAGAATTATGTGGTACCTGATTTTACCGTGCGGTGTCGATCGACACCATCATCAGTGTCGATCGAAATTCGACGCGTCTGGCTACAATCTTGATTCTCCACCTGAAGTTCCCAAGACCTAACCTTGCTTTTAGTTGTCTAAAACCCTCACTTAAAATAACTAGTCACTTGCAGTAGTTTATCACATAAAAAACCCCATGTCCTAGATTTAATTTAGAATTTATTTAATTAATTTACAATTTATTGGTCCTTCTGGATTCGATACCTTCAGTACTATAATTGATTTGTTGTGCACTTGCTGTTAGAATACATAGGTTAAAACTTTGTGTGTCATGTAACTCAAACTTTGGATTTAAAATGAAAGTACTTTTTCAAAGTGTTTTTAGGCACCACAACTTTAAAGAATACGAGACAGTATGATGTTTAGAAACTATGATGATAAGACAGCATTTTTCCAGATCTTATGTCCAACTATTAAGAATCAAACAAGACCAATACCCATGTATTTGATGTGGATACTTTAGAACTGACAAACATGTTTAATTAGTTGCAATATACACTTAGATCTGAGAAATTACATTATGTGTGCATTTTGACGGCCATAAAATATAGAAAGAGTTGGAAGACTCTTGGTGCATTGGAGTCCTCTGCCATCTTAGCACGTTCTTTTTTCATTTTTTATACTATTATCACTGAGATTCTATTAAGAATCTTTAATAAAAATACATATGAGGCTTGTAAACATAAACTACACATAGTATATGACTGATAACGAAAGCAAAGTGTTATAAGATAAGATGGCGTAACATATGCTTAATGAATTAAAATAAAAGAAAAAACTAGAATAACACATATTTTAGTGAAAAGTACTATTTTGTCAAGTGAAAGTTTGGAACAAGTGATATTTTATAAATGACCACCTTATCCTTTTATCATTTGATGAAAAAATTAATTACGAAAAATGCCATTACTGAATTTTACGAAAATAACAGTATATACGAAAATGCCATTATAATATTGTGACGTCAGCGGCAGATTTGTTTTGGTATGTTATTCTAGTCATGAAAAGTTCCGAGTCTCACAGATTTATAACAAAAACTCTGCCAAATGCGGTGGCAGAATTAAATTATCATGACAGATTTATGTTTTTACAGCAAATTTAATTTTTTATTTTTGTTTATGCGGTGACAAATTTTTTATCCTGTGACAAGTTTATTTATGTACGACAGATTTAATTTACGTGTGATAGATTTCTTTGCTCTAGTGACGACAAATTTGTTTTTTTGTGTCTCTTTGACGGCAGACTTTTTATTAAACAGACTATTTTTCGCCGAAACTTTAATTACTGGAATAACACTTACGTGATGGTAGATTTTTTTTACGTTACCAAAGATTTTTTTCGATCAAAAAGTGGACATCGTTTGATAGCAGATTTTTCTTTTTAAGTGATGGCAGACTTATTTCGTACTAGAATAACACTTTCTTTGACAACAGATTTTTCGTGGCAGATTTTTTTAAGTATGTGGCAGATTTTTCGGCGACAGATTTGTTTGACGTTATGACAGACTTATTAAATCATTGACGGTTCAACTCCACAAAATTATAACAATACTCAAAAAGACAAAAAAGGGTTAAAGTTTTCAACTCTGTTTATCTTGGACATAAACATACATGTTCCTTTCATGAACATAAAATCTTCTTCTGAGACCCAAATAAAATCAGTGAAGCATCAGTACAGAGTCCAAAAACCAACACCGAAAAATCAAAATTCCAAACTTGAAATAAGAAGAAAACAAAGGAAGATTAGAGTTAACTTCGGCATTTACCTTCGTACAGAGACCAAAACCAACGATCCAACAAAAAAACTAAAGATTAACAATAGACTTACTCTGAAATTGGAGATTCTCCCCTGCAAAAACCTAATCTGAAATCCTCTATGAATCCATCATATCTTCATATGAATTTATAATCACTGTAAACATTAACCTAATTAGTCATAAACAGGTAAAAACTCTACCACACAAATCTTATCGATCACAAGCTATTGAAAAAACGAATCGTCAAATATAGAGAAACCTCGACTCTTGAGATCTGATTTCGCCTTGCACAATCTGAACACTGGTGAGAGATTAAAGCTGTAGAGACATTGATCCCGTGAATGTAAGTTTTCCGATCAGATTTTTAAAATGATTTGGCAGGCTGATATCGGTAGACCGGTGGAGAAAAGGAAGTGAGACATACTTCTTGACTCCATTCCGACCACACGCATGGCCTCTCCGGCGGCTCCTCTCTACTGTTCCCGCACAATCACCTCTCTTTTNATGGCCTCTCTACTGTTCCCGCACAATCACCTCTCTTTTCCCCTCCCGATTCCCCTGCTTCAACCTCTCTCTGCTTCGCGTCGTGCCCCTCTTTTCCTGTCTCTCTCTCTCTCCCTCTCCAGTTACGCCGTACGCATCTAAATTGAAATCGTTTCACCTCCATTTATTTATCTAGATCTGCATAGACAGAGAATTAAACTGAAATCTGAGAGGAGAACATACGGGATGGTGATTACGTGTTTTTGTATTTGGAAAGAAACTGAAGCCGAAAAGGAAGCGGAGAATGTATAATCAGTATATGGCTTTTATGTGGTTTTTTTTAATAATTTGGAAGTTTTTGATTGGTTGATTATTTTTGCTTAGGTGGCATAGCTAGGAGCAAAGAACAACTCCTTTTATATATAGTAGATTTTCTATATTACATTTTTAGAAATTTATGTCATATTTTAAACATTAGATTTTTTTTTTTATTGTTAGAAAAAATTATCATGTCTGTGAACATTAAATGAAATGTAAATGTATATGAGTTATTGTTTTGTTGGTGATGAAACATAATTAGCTACTAGATGATCAGCCCGCAGACTGTGCAGACTATGACATAAATTTTATACTTTATTATATGAAAATTGTTTTAATTACAGTTAAGAATTGTAAAACATTACAAAGATATTCTATGTTCAAAGATATTGTACTTGTTTAAGTAATTTTGGTCTTATGCCATATTTTAGGTTTGAATTTGGTCAAGGGAGAACATCACAATAGTAGGAAAATATGAACATAAAATGTCAAACCAAATGAGTTGAGTACATATCATAATAAAAAATCCAATAGAGAAAATAAAACTAGAATATTATTGAGGGAAAAAAATGTGATCGATAATTAATAAATTTTATTGTACCCTCGAAATCTTGATTACTTTTTAGTACTGTTTGGACTTAGTGTGCAATCCTGCAAAGTATAAACTATGTAATTAATTACATATACGTATTTTTAAATTGATAAAATAAAAATATTACATTTTCCTGAATTCATGAATCTTGGGGTTAGAATGGTCGATCAGGATAGTTGAACATTTGGTAGAAACAATATAACTTTAATCTGAATTCAGTTTATGATCAAAATAAATGGATATAAAACAAAAATTATTAATTACTTCAACCGTAATAAGGTAAGGAAAAAAAAAATACACATACCACTTCTTGTCTCAATTTGTGTCCACCATTTTATACAAATAACAAATTCATGGTCACATAAACTGTATTCATGGATAAAATCAAATTATCTGTAAATATAAACTAAAAACACGTGTCTGGAAGAGAATCGATTGAATAGTCCCTGATTCAATCGAGCGTAAGATAAAATCAAATATTTTAATTCTCTTCTGTTGGTGCTCGCTTATCTCTTCACTGAATCCCTTAGACGACACCCTCTCACTATAAAAACATATTTTTGTGGCAAAAGAGAGGTGTGCCTCTCCAAATACTTTAGCTCGCGGAGAGAGCTTTTTGCTTTCATAATTCTCTTAAATTCTTTGTTGTTTTTGTTTATGTAGTAGTTAGGGGGAGATAATTCTTTGTATTTGAACCCATGTTACTATTGTTTTATTAATATATCACTTGTCATGGTTTTCTTTTCCATGAGAGAGTAGTTTGATAGTTGGGATCAAGGTTTTTCATAGTCTCATGGCTTGGTAGATGGGTTTGGGATTCATAGTCCTTTTGAAGAAATTTGTCTTTACTTATGTTAATTGAGAACTGTTAGAAGGTACACCTAATTGTGCATGCTATATTCTCTTCGCTTAGACACCATTAGGTAGAAGATCCGATAGGATAAAAGATAAGCTATGTTCATGGGATCTCGACAAAAGTACTATGTTCATGGGATCTTGACAAAGGTACTATGAGCATGGTTAACATATTGATTCTTAAGTAAAGATCATGACTGCCCCTTTGTTGAGGTTATGTGATTTATGTTTGAATGATAGGCTGCCTAAAATCTGAATAATCTAATATGTGTCACTAGAGAAACTCCTCATTCTCAACGTCTTTATTTTCATTGCTTAGATTCATCTTTATTTGAACTTTTAGTTTATTAGGAACCTAAAAACCAACAAAAATCTATTGTTATCTTAGCTCGATTTGACTCTCATAAATTAGAAGTGTAGTAGCCCTTTTTCTATGGATATGATCCTTAAGTACTACTGTGAAAGCTTGTGCGCTTGCAATATTATTTTGGGTTAAAACTAAATCCGCATCATCCACTCATAAGCTTATAAGCGAGCCAAATTCAACAAAGTCTTTCATAGTTTTTTTTATAGCACTTCAATTTCTTTGTTTCTTTTTTTTTTTTTTTTTTTTTAAAAAATTTTTTTTTTTTCT
>OVAP01000770.1:0-30332 GCA_900406295.1 Aurinia saxatilis
CTAATTGAATCATAAACCCTATAATTTTAGTAAACCCTTAGCTCTAAAACACTATACTCTAACAAAATTTTCAATTATAATTCAAAATAATTCGGTTAAATAAGCACTTTTAGATAATTAATCTAAAATACTCAATTAATCCAAAGTAGTTCAGATAAATAAGTATTTTCGGATAAATAATCTGAAATGGTCAATTAATCCAAAGTAGATTGGATAAAAAACAGTTTTAGATAAATAATCCAAATAGTTATTTAAACCTAAATACAAAATATTTTGGCTAATTATTCAAAATAATCAATTAATCCAAAAATGTCTTTATTAATTTTAAAATTTTAACGATTAGAAAAATATATATTTTGAAAATTTATCGTTTCAAAATTAATATTGATGATAAAAAATTTTAATAACTCAATTAATTTAATATTTTGTAAATTTTCAAAAAAATTAAGAGTTTTTAAAACTTTTTTGCATTTTATAAAAAAAATTCTTATTTTCGAATTTTTTGATTTTTTGAGTTTTTTTGTTATATTTATTAAAATATTAATATTTGTATTAAAATATTAATATTTTATTATCAAAATTAAAGGTTTACTTTCAGAGTCTTTGATTTAAACAGTCAAACACAACTTGGGAAATTAATGTGAGCAGACAATAGTTGGGGAATAAATTCGGTCAGTCAAAATACTTGGGGAATTAAGCGACCGTTTTCCCACCAATTTATATAGCTTTTTCTCCAACACCACCAAACTCACAAGGTATTTGAACATTCACTGAGAGCTGAAACCAAAATGAACTTAGCTGATGAACAAAGTAGAGGAAACTTGATTCAATATCTAAACTCCACAACACAAACATAATGATTCAATATATACATCAAATTGAGAATCAAAGGTACTAAATGGATAAGAAAGAGAGACCTGAATAATGGAAATAGAAGAATCGTGATTTGGAACCGCGTCCGAACGGCACAAGTTGGGACGGTACAACCCTCTACGGCACAAGTTCGATTCTCGAATCTGAAGATGAAGAATCGTGATTTAGAACCGCGTTTGCAAAGGACATATCTCGACATTGAATCCTCTCAAATCTGGAGATGAAGAAACGCGTTTGCGAAGTATTAGATTTATTCCCGACTTGTGTCGATGTCGAAGTGGAGAGGTTCGTGTGCTTGGTGTTTGGAATGAAAGAAATTGATAGATAGATTTTGTTCCATTCTTCTTCGAGATGTAAATTTTGATGGAGTTGAAATTTCTCCACAGAATTCCCAAACTGTGAATGAATGTCGATGAACCCTAATTTTTTAATTAAAAAATATATCATATTTGGTGTTTCCTAATTTGATTTTTAGCAAATCCATGTCATATTAAATTTACACTAACTTTGTAGGAGAAAAAGACAAATCAACTCAAATCACTTAAACTACATTGGTATTAATAAGAAGGGGTTTAATATAATCTATTAAATATTAATTTATAGAGATTTCACAATTATTTTTAAAAAACTAAACAACCACATATGTTTGGTTCATTAAAAAGGAAACAAAATCTAAGTGAATATTATTGCGCAAGCCAAGAATGAGGAAGAAGAAGAAGAAGAAAAAAGGATTCACCTTTATTAGTTTTTTTACTAGTGAGAGAGAAGCTTGGAGAGAGTCTATACACGTAGAGCCCTTCTCTCTCCGTTGGCTCCTAACCAAAACAATACACGATACTCTCAATTTTTCAATCAATTTCAATTCTCAATTTCTCCTTCGATTTCTATGTCGAGCGAAGATTCTCTTCCTGCATTCACTTTCTTCGGTTTGGATGATGTCGAAAACTACGGTCTTGTGAGTCCAATTTGAGAACAATGCATGTTTTTAGTTTTAAGGGTTTGTTTAAATGTTTGATCTTTCTGAAGTTTTGTTCTTGATTTTTGTGTCTCCAGAATACTGAAGCTGACAATTCGTTACCAATAGAGATTCACAATCAGGTTTTTCAGCTTGTGGAGAGGGGAAACGATTCATTCAAAGAGTCTCACTTTGAAGAGGTGACTTGTTGTATCTTACTGGAATTGATTCTTGTTGATCACTGCTTATTTCTACCTGTTTTCGGATAGAATATTCTGTAATTTCCCTTCTAGTTATAAGCTTTTGATGAGACACTCAAAATGTGTTGTTTTCTTCTTCCAGGCGATTAGCTTTTATTCAAAAGCCAATTCTATTAAACCACTTGACCCTGTTGTTCTTGGCAATAGAAGTGCTGCTTACATAAGGTTAGCTTCCATCCAATGAAGTTGTCATGATTTTATGATTGGATTAGTAACTCGTTTTTGCCCTTTTACTCGGTTCGTTACTCCCTGTTGACATATTGTTGTCTATCATCCCTTTGTTTTGTTAGATTTGGTCAGTATCTGAAGCAGAGATCTGCATCAATTTCTGAATATAAACCTCTGAATGGTTTTGATATGTCGATGCTTGGGGAAGTATGTATTCTACTTTCTTAGCCTGTTACCAGCAGTTGCAAAGTTTATCGACTCTTACTCATTCTGGAAAACTTGATATCCCTGCAGCTTGCTCTTAAGGATGCTGATAAGCTAATGAATCTTCAGAGCAGTTCAGTGAAGTCATATATTACAAAGGCTTGTGCCCTCATGTTGGTATGTTCTTCTGTCTTTTGTAAGGCTCAGTATCAGGCTTTTGAATTCACTTTGTTATAGTCAGCGAATCATTCCCACCAGTCTTTATTCAAGTTGATATCAAGAGTTTCTCGGTCTACTTCATGTCACGTGTTTCAAAAAAATTTGTTCTGCAGCTAGAAAGATATGAGGTAGCACATGACACTATCCTCTCAGGTCTACAGATTGATCCCTTTAGGTATGATAGTCTATATGCATTGTTCTTAATTCTGTATTGATGTCTAGTTGAATGTGTCGTTTTTAAAGTTTGGGGTTTGTTTCTGATCGCATGAAGCGATCCTCTCCGATCCAATCTTCAGGAATTGGAGAAAGTACTGCCTACTCCGGTGAGGAAAACCCATGGAAAGGCTGAGCGGTCTGATGACTTTGATTGTACTGTTTGCCTGAAATTGCTGTATGAACCTGCTACAACTCCATGTGGGCATACCTTCTGCCGTTCATGCCTCTTTCAGTCAATGGATCGCGGTGGGTTTAAATGGTTGATTTTCGTTTTACTCCTGAAAACTTCTTCTACTATTTTGCTACTTATTGATGCTTTTTTCTGGAATATAGGCAACAAATGTCCATTATGTCGAACTGTGATTTTTATGACCCCAAGAACCTGTGCTGTCAGGTAGATTTTCGCACTCCTCTGTATTCTCTATGCCATACGATACATGTAACTGTATCTTACGCTTGTGCTTTTAAAAATCTTCTACTGAAGCAACTTTGTGTTGTCTGTTCGCAGTGTGACACTAAATAACATCATACAAAAAAACTTTCCAGAGGAGTATGCTGAAAGGAAATCAGAGCAAGACACTCTGGTCCACTTAGGCAATGAAAGCATGCCTCTTTTTGTCATGGATGTGATCATCCCCTGTCAGAAGTTGTCTCTTCATATCTTTGAACCACGATACCGACTAATGGTAAATTCTTAAAATATTTAACTGTCTGTACATTCGAGAACTTAAGTAGCCTACTCTTTGTGTCATTGGACGGTCATCTAGAGTAAATATTTGTTTCTGGCTTGCTTTGATGAAAATGATCTTAGACTGTGGAAGTATTTGTAAAAGTCTTGATAAAAAACATAGGGACATTCATTTTAAAAAGATTCCCAAGAAAGTCAACTGCAAACAGAGAAACTATCCACCCTTTATCATGTACCTTAATTAACATGTATCGACTGAAACAGGTGCGAAGAATAATGGAGGGAAATCATCGAATGGGAATGGTGGGTGTTGTGTCCTCCTTCTTCTTTCGTCTTCATTATACATTTATAAAAGGTTGTTGACTAGTAATATTCGCACATTTGGATGTTCTTAGGTAGCTCTTGATTCCGCAACGGGTTCTCCAGTGGATGTTGCCTGCGAAGTTGAAATTACAGAGTCTGTTACTTTTTTTCTTTCTGATGATATATTATGTCCTTCAGTTGATAATTTAAAATTGGAATAACTCACACAAAGTCTGTTAATATTTTGGAATTACCCAGGTGTGATCCGCTCCCGGATGGACGTTTTGTCCTAGAGGTGAATATCATTTTCATTACTTCTTCCTGAATCCATATTACTTGGGACTGTTTTACAAAATCCCTTATGCCGTGAGATTCAAACTATATAAAGCATAATTTTAGCGTAGAGGTATTAACATCCTTGGAGTATGGTTCTGTAGTTGCAATAGTTGTCAGGCTATCTTATAAGCTTCATCGTACTTAACTGCTGATAAAAATTGCGATTAACTATAACTTATTTTGTGACTTCATACTATGTGTAAATTGTCAAATGATTAACTATATGCTTTCTGCAGCTGGAAAGCCATAGAAGGTGTCGCATTGTAAAAGCTTGGGATCAAGACGGGTAAGCTTTTTCATAGTATTATGATCGTCTCCAGATCTTTTTGTTCCTGTTTATTTCTTTATTTCTTTTCCAAACAGTCAGTTGTGTTAGATTGTGATATATACATATACATGTCCCCACATTGCATATTATCATTATTTTCGACATGTGTGAAGGTCAAATATTGGGCCCTCTTGCAAAGACAGATGTTTAACTTGTTTTTACACTTTCCCTCATTACAGTCACAGTGAAACACAAATACTTAGCTTCTTATTTTCCGTTTTGTTTTTCAGGTATCGTGTTGCTGAAGTTGAATGGGTGACAGATATACCGCCACAAAGCGACCAAGAGAAAGAAAATGTATGATTACCGATCTCTACAGTATATATCTTTTGTGTTATGCCATTTCATTTCTCTACCTTTACTACGGTGATGTTATTTCCTTTATTTTTCTATTCTCACCTTTCTTTGCGACTTCTTACAGTTGCGGGAATTGACAAGCAGTGCAGCATTATTTGCCCGGGCATGGTTAGAAAGAGCAAAGGAAGCAGCTAGACAAGGAGGTAAGCAACTATTCATTAAGCTGAGGATGGAAATTGAACTAGTTATGAGATTTGATGTTTCTAACCTAGATTTTTTTTTTTTTTTTTTTTTTAAACCTGAAAATTTNTTGTTAAACCTGAATACTTGATATCTCAAATGCTATTTCTGTCAGTCTGGTTATCTTTATCTTTTCCTGGGTGTGCTCAAACTGAATTGAAAAATATCTCATTCTTCCTGCTTTTAGTTATCAACCCGTCTAAATCACTTACTAAAACTATCCCTTAATCAACCGTTGTCTTTTTAATTTTGTTTATGACCATGAATATTTGCGTGAGTAAACCACAGGGTGCAAGTTTCCTCAAAGAATTCAATTCAATCCATGCGCTTAAGTTAAACCATGGAATTGTTATGATCGGATCCCTGTCTCATGCTCTAATAGCTACCAGTTTCTGTTGTATGATAGTAATTGATTGATAAATGTGTCACTTGTATACTCTTAGTATTTCAAACTGTTTTATAATAGTCTTTTCCTTTTTCTTTTTCACAGATAGAAGAAGACTTGAAGTACTTTTAAATGTTGAATCTATGATACCTACACCTCAAGATCCCGAACGCTTCAGTTTCTGGGTAATGTTTTTCATCTGCAAAATTCTCTCTAAAGATGGACATAACTCTTACTATATATACTTGTGTTAATTTATTGTTCAATGGCTTCTTTTATTGGTGTCAGCTTGCGACATTGACAGATAGGAGACCTTCGGAAAGATTGGAACTACTTCGGCTTCAAGATACTGGAGAGGTACCTGAATATCGACTAATCTAGATTACTCGATAAAATCTCAAACTTAATGGGTCCATTTCTTATGATTGTTGGACCTTTTTGTTGCAGAGAATAAGGCGTGGTTTGATATATCTTCGATCAGTAGAGCGAGGATGCAGAATGCAGTGAGCCTGCATCATAAACCAATTAAACAACAAAGATAAACTCTGGATCTGTTCATAAGAAAGATGACCAAAAAAAAACATGATTTATTAAAGGAATACATAAGATAAAGAGATCCTTATAGGATCATTATCATCCTTGGTCGATCCATTGTTGTACATTTTGTTTTTGTGAGTTTACTGTAACCAAATTACCATATTGTTTCATCATGCAACTGCAAAAAATTGAAGATTCTTGAAATTATAATACACCTCTGGATACTGCTTTGTCAAAATGTAATAGATATGGGAACAAAGTGACCAAGTACTGTAAACCAAACTGTCAAAATTGTACAGCATACATGAATATGACAACTGATGACACACAATTATAATCCAGCATTGCCTCGCCAGACATCATTAACCACCGCATATCACATCACCATCATGAAATGAGAGGGTCCCAACTTTTGGTATACATCAGTGTATATGGCTGGAGATATTAAGCGCATGGAGATATCCAGATCTTTTATATGGCTGGAGATATTACATGTAAAAATGTAAAGAAATATTCTTCTGATGCTGCGTTAAACCCTATACATGATGCCTGGGAATCATTGTAGATATTACATTATCAAAATTTTAACGTATTAAAGAAAATTAAGTTATAAATAAACATTAACAACAAAATGATACATGGCTTGCTCCATATTTGCTTTGATCATCACACTTTCTTTAGATCTTGTTATCGTTGTGATTCTCAAACCATAAAAAATGCATCACAGTCTTTTGAGTTCCTGGAGCTCTCTTCTGGATCCACTTGGGAAGCTTTTCATGACACAGACAAGTTTATACAGAGTCACTTCCCTTGTTTCTTACCTGCAATTCAAAATTCATACACTTGTTGCTCCAATGCTCATCATGTCTTGAGATTTTTAACTTAAAGAGTATAAAGTGAAAAACACACAGTGAAGAATCCAAAACCATGATCTAGGCTGTTATAGCAAAGTATATAAAAAAAACATAATGTTATATACCTTTCTGGAACCAAGATTTTCTCACTAACTGGCGAATCTGGCGTTCATGACGTTCCAAAAGCTCATCAACTCCATAAGATTGTGACAATAAGGGGCCTGAGAATTCGATTTTTTCATCATTGTCTTCGTATCCCTGCCAAGGTCTCAACTGATTAGCATCATTGCGTATGTCTTTCAAAATGTCTCAAAAGAAGACAAAGCAAATCATGCATGCTCTACTTTTTCTCTCAAGTTTTTAGGTGAATATAAAACGTGGGAGGGAGACAAAAGAACTTAAAAGCAATAAAGCTACACTCAGTCAAAAAGCAATATAGAGCTCATTCTAGTAAATTTTTTCATGTCATATATCAATATGAAACTTTGAATTCAATAGCTTACTGCTTTATAGGGTACTGTAATCTCCATACATTGCCATTAGCATTTAGCAAATTAACTAGTGAATCGAAAATTCCAGAAAGGTTCCTAATTTCTCTTGGTATAGATATGCAAACCTAAGTATACTTGGTCTCTACTATATTAACTAGAATTTGGATATTAAAGGAAAAAGAAGAGGATGCTATTGCCTCTATCATCTAAAGACGTACCAAATGACCCACTTTTGCTGCCTTTTCTTCTCTTTGATAAAGTGCCAGTGACAATTCCTGTGAATGATACTCGTCAGAAGTATCAAAAGAATCTGGACGTTCAAGTTGCCTCCACTGCTTTAGCATTGAAAGCTTCAACATCTCATATGATTCACGGTCTTGGGAATCCGTCCTTTCCCCATGGTTTTCTTTCTTTTCATTCTCATCTATTTTAGACTCGATGTCAGTGTTCTCACTGAAAGCAGGAGAAGGTCCCAACAGGTTAGGAATGTGACCTCTTGAGAGAGATCTATTATGTGACCTAACACATTTGTCATCTTTTCGTCGCTTGGCCCATGCAAAACCGCTTGATACAGAGACTTGCAAAGGCCCTGAGAAAGGCACATCTCCTTGTGATGCGTTTTTCACATGAGAAGCTTCGTCTTTTTCATGACCTGATGGCTTTTGCATTTTCCCACATAAAGTGATATCATTATCAATCGAATTATGAACTGAATGACCATTACGTTTCTGAAAACTCTGAGAATGGTTCCGGACATCCTGCACGGAGAAACAAAGGGGCAGGATTTAGTTCTTTTTTGTCCTAAGGAGTTCCCTTCTCAAAATACAGGTAACATGTAAACAAGAGAATAAAATTATAGGTACCTCATTTCGTGCCAATTTAGCAAATGCAGGGGGCTTTCGTGTTGGCTTCCTCGATTCTGTACCATGTCTCCCATTCCCGCTGATTTTTTTCCTGAAATTTCCAAAGAAAAATTGAGACCAAAGAAAAAGATGGTGCTAAGATTCTATAACATGAATCGAAGCTGCAAGAGTAAACTGTTGCTTTCTGCTACATTTTTCTTCTGCTTAAAGATATAGTGACGAGGATGGTAATGAATGAAAGTCTGACCTTGTCGTTTCTTCTCGATGCTTTGCATCAATCTCCTTGCTAGGTGAGTATACAGGCAAGCTTGAAGGATCACAAGCAAAAGGCGTTGTAGTGAAATACTGGAAAAAAAAAATGTGACGTCTTTTGAAAAGAATTGACAAGACAACAAAACATCTACCCGGGAATAAAATTTCCAAGTCCGAAAACTTGATGCTACTACAAGGAAAAAATTGTAACCTGGGAAAGAAGGGCGCTAGACGCACTCCCACGTTTGTGGGGCTCTATAGATAGAAGAGTTTCTATAAGATTGATGTCAACATCGGACAAATCTTTTAAGGTTTCTCGGAGACAACCATCATAATGTTGCTGTGGTTTGAATAGCATTGCATGAGGAAGCTTGGACTTTTTCCAGTAATCTGCTGGTGGAGATCCACATAGTTTGAATATCTTGTGCAACTGTTCGACCTGTAGCATACAATTCAAGAAACAGAACTTAATGAGTTACATCTTTTCCAAGTAAAACAGAGTATCATACAGGATCATAAGGATCCAAAGCTATATATAACATGTATATACGAAACAACATTTTGTTGTTTACCTCGGTTCTTCCTTGCAGAACCGGTTTCGCGAGAAGAAGTTCAGCAAAAACACAGCCAACACTCCACAAATCAACAGAAGCTCCATACTCCGTTGCCCCAAGCAAAAGCTCAGGCGGACGGTACCAGAGAGTCACAACTCGACTTGTAAGAGGTTGCTTATTCCCAGAAACATTACAAAAGTTTGCTAACCCAAAATCAGCCACCTTCAATATCCCTTCATTATTCACCAAAAGATTTGATCCCTTGATATCCCGATGCATCACACCTCGTGAATGACAGTGATCAAGTCCAGACAACAATTGCTTCATATAACACTTAATCTGCAAAAACCAAAACAACAATCATTCCTTGTACTACTAAAGTCTCTCAGTACAACAAACATGATAAGAGACCAACCTGTGGAGTTGTGAAGTTAATATCAGGACTAGATAAAAGACCAGTGAGATCATGCTCCATATACTCGAACACAAGATGTATATTGCACGATAACTTGGAAGTAACCAACCCTTGTAGCTTAATAATGTTGGGATGATCAAGCCTCCTAAGTATCAATATCTCTCTAGCCATGAACCTAACACTCTCCGGCTCAAAATTATCAAACCTAACCTTCTTCAACGCCACTATCCTCCCGGATTCAGTCTCTCGTGCTCGAAACACACTACTATAAGTCCCTTGCCCAATCTACACAACCAAAAACCAAATCATTTCCACTAAAATGCTAAATTATAATACCACAACACTCAAATGTATGCATAATTATAACCTTCTCGAGCTTTTCGAAAGCATCGGATCGAAACGGGACCCAACCATGAATCGCTTCACCGGCTACATTGCTGAGCCACGCAGGCCAACCGGCAGCGACTTGCTCAGCTTCCAAGTACTTACTCAGATTACCGAGACGGAAACTCAACGAATCGCTTCTCCGATTCGAACTCGCTCGGCCGGACTCACTCAACTCGCTCCCGAACTCACTCCCACTCTTCTTACTACTATTACGACTACTACGACTCTTCTTCCACGACGACATGAGCTTCTTCTTCTTCTCCACTGCCGGAGAACGATCCTCCTCGTCGACGACGATTCGACCGGAGCCGGAACAAACATTGTCTTTGAAAATTCCGGAGTGGTCGATCGCCGGAGTTATGGACACCGTCTGCTTCGAGCTTACGCAACCCATAACCCGGTCACGGAGTCGGATCCGGATTCGGATTCGAGTGAGAAACTTAATGTAAGTTTGATTTCTTCGTTTATATATTATACAGAAGAGAATGTTTTTTCTTCTGGACTTTTCACTTTTTTTATTTTTTGGCGTAAATTGCGGAAGACGACGGTCCTTTATAATTAAAATCAAATTAAATGTAATCCAATTCTATAAATAGAATTGTTTTTAGGGCCGAAATCTACGGGATGATTTTTTGTTTTTGTGGATCGACAATGATGATTAATCATATGTTCATTTCACTGTTTAATTGTTTTTTGATATTTGTTATGTAAACATTAATTTGATTTCACATTTGTAGGAACGGTGGTGCATGACCAATTATGAGTGAGTAAGATGGAACGAGTTTTTTACTAGTGGGCAGTGTGAGAGTGAGCTAATAGGTCCAAAAACGGTGGTGGGTCGTTGTTGACTACTTTCGATATACTATTTTCTATAATGATTAGTTTGGAAATATAATTTTATATATAATTAACAGCACACTTACTTGATAAATTACGGTGCATTGTGATAATGCATAGGGATCGATTCCAAACCCTTTGTTTAATAACACTAAGTGGTGGTATTAAAATGCTTACTGTGATTTAAATAATTTCATGGGATTTGAGCTTTGGTAATCAATGTACTTATTATCACTCATTAAATTTCCGAGCTATCGTTTGGATATATCATGTGACTTTAAATAATAATGTTTTCAACCAGCCTAGATATATTTCAAATACTTTAAAATGTAAATGTATTTTTGAAATATGTATGTGGGGAGCATTCATTTATTGTTCACAAGGCCGAAATTCTAATTCACCTCAACAACTAATTTTTGAAATTTTATTAGTAGACAGATAGGTGTATATTAATAAATGAAATTTGAATTCCACTATTCATTTTTCACTAACAAAGTAACAATATTCAATTATGCAAGGATATAAAGAGGGTAAGGAAAAAAAAAAGTAAAAGGGGAATTATGTTGACTCTAACTTTTCTCGGCAGACATGTTTATTTAATAGCTCACATAATTGCGCACCTTTCCCGTTTTTTGATATTTCATGTCTCCATGACCAAACCAACCAACCAAACCATGATATATATTGCAGAGGTCTGTAACAGTCCTTAGTAATTTCTTGACTACATAATAGTGAAATTAGGTGGTCGACATGTTTAACAATCAATTTGTTGACTTAATGTAGTCATCACTATCAGCTGAATATTATTACTTCTAATGAAAAGCTACAACAACAAAAAACTGTGTCTGATCAATTGATCATCACAAGTCTCCCAAATAATGGATTCAAATAGATCCAGACTATTTATTTTTTCTGATCAACAAATCAATCCAAACTTTAATCTGCAAAGTTTGAGCATAAGAGTTGAATCAAAGCTTTACAGAAACATTGTTGATTACTTTCTATGATGGTAATTCACATGCGGCTTTACCATCTTTGGACTTGGCCTGACCAAGTAGCTCGGCTACGGTTTTGCAGCGACATTCCTTTCCAGGTCGTAATACGTCTCCATAAACCGCCATTTCGATAACATCAAGCTCCTTGTCTGTATGTTTACATGACAAGAAATCGTAAGAAACTAAAAACAAATATGCAGAGAATAGACACACAACAGAGACTCGAGTCCACTTGTGTACCATCATTGCAAGTGCAAGTGTAAAGAAGAGAAAAGTTGCCAAGAGCTGTATAAGCTTTTGAGTCTTTTAGGAAAGGATGTGCATTTCCCAAGAGCATTTACACTTTGCTTCACTCCAATAAAATGTAAAACTAGCAAGACCTATAACAATTCATGGCATTTGCTTTTTGCGCTTAAAGAAGATCCCAAGTGGCGCTCAAGTGCAATTCTTGATACGATAAAACCAATAGCGAAAAAGCAAAAGCAGCTCCCACATGTATGAGAATTGGCATAACTTGTAACCAGCAAGCTATTCAACACAACACTTGTGAAGACAGACCGAGTAAAAAGCCATTGCGCAAGCAACCGGGGTATCCAGTAGAACAGACTACATCTATATTCTTCATGATCTTAGTCTCTACATGATCTCAACATAATGAACTATAACTCACAATCATGATTCTCCATCAGTTCTTACTTAACACAGTAAAAGAAACAATCGAATTCGAGCAACCACAAGTTGATAACAGAGGACCAAATCATCAAATACAGTAAGTAGACATACCAGTGAACTGAAGACCACATGAATATCCCTTAAGTATACTTGCATCCACATTTTCTTGAGCTGATTTGAATCTATTAACTCTAGTTTGAAGAATCTGACAATTCTCCGCCACCGATTCGCCACCTACACACACACAGTAAATCAACATTGTTACATATCAATAAACCCTAAAATTCAAAATATCACATTTGGGAAATAGAGAATCAAAACAAACCTTTGGAGTAAGGAACGATATGATCATACTCGAAACAGAGACAACCACTGCAATTTCCGAATCGTTTACAGACTACGTTTCCGGCGGCGTCTTTACGCCACCGTTCGGGATGTCGACCAGGGACGACGTCGGCATTAGCCCAGCATGTTTTCTTGGCCTTTGCATCGAAGAAACGAGGTCTCTCTTCTCCGTTTGGTTTTCCTTTGATGGTAGACGGCGAGGAAGGTGGCGACGGAGGAGTAGAGGCGGTGGTGGAGTTGGAAAAAGAGGCGGAGAAGGAGGATCCCATCGATCGAGTAGGAATTGAAAAATTCGGTTAAAGTAATCACAAACCGAACCGGATTTTCTTTGGATGAGGTTTATTTTGTACAATTTTTGAGTTTATACTTGTTACTGAAAAGTTAAGAGGCTTTTCGTGAAGTCGGATCTTTGTTTAAAATGAGAAAATCTTTGATCGGAGCTTTGTTAAATCAGATGGCTAAGGAAACGGATCCGTCGTTGACCACAATGCCGTCGATTTGCAGAGTCTTTGAGACTCAGTTTCTTCATCTTCTTCCTCTAGTATAATGTAACACGCTTGCCTTGTAAAACGGTACAATCAGGAGGATATGTTTGTTAGGATCTGGTTTTAAGCAATTAAATCCCATGATTGTGCCTTGGGAATCTTCGATTAACTTATAGATAGTCCAGAATTTGTGTGCTAGCTTTCTGCTAATATCAAATCATCAGTTGCTATTGCAGATACAAGATGCGTTTAACAAATTTAGTTTGGTTTACATTGATGACACAGCAAGTAAGTTGTGTTAGTACAGCATCAATTATATTTAATTACAACCATATTTCTCCATGATCCACTTTAATTAATTTCTTAAAGGCGGTCAATCTCCATTATCTACTAGTCTCCCATCGGGATCTTCAGAGTGGGAGAGATTATGGTTATTAGTTAGACCGTGTCCAGTGGCGTCTTTAGTTGTCTCCCTGTGAGTCAAGTCTAGTGACTGGTGAAAATGGTTCAGGATGGGTCAAGATCCTCCGGAAGTGGTGGAGGACTTACGTCAACGGGTGTATCAAGTGGCGGAGGGAGAGGCCGTAGTTTGTTGCACGGTTGGCATATTCAGAATACCTTGTTCAACAACATCAAGATCATGATTCTATGTGGCTTTGTGACCATCCTCATCATACTTGGCACAATCAGTTTTGGGAACTTGGGAAGCTCCAACACCGACACTGTTAATCAGAATCTCATCAAAGAATCCTCCAACCAAATTCTAGCCGTTAATCAGAGTCTCGTCAATGAAACAAACCCTGTTCTTGCCGCTAATCAGAGTCTCATCAATGAAACAAATCCTGTTATTGCAGCTAATCAGAGTCTCACTGAGGAAATCAAGAACGTTTTCGCCGACATTCCATCTGCTTCGCATCCGGCTACCCTGGATGGGCCACCGCCTGAAGCTGAGATTAATCCCAATGTGACATACACTCTAGGACCCAAGGTCACCAACTGGGACGGTCAACGCAAGGTATGGCTAAATCAGAACCCTGAGTTTCCAGCTATTGTCAATGGTAAAGCTCGAATCTTGCTTATTACCGGGTCTGCCCCGGGACCTTGTGATAAACCGATTGGAGATTATTATTTACTGAAAGCTGTGAAGAACAAGATTGATTACTGTAGGCTTCACGGAATGGAGATTATGTACAACATGGCGAATTTGGATGAGGAACTTGCGGGGTATTGGACGAAATTGCCAATGATTAGGAGATTAATGCTGTCTCATCCAGAGGTGGAATGGATTTGGTGGATGGATAGTGATGCTTTGTTCACTGATATGCTGTTTGAAATTCCATTGTCACGGTATGAGCAGCATAATCTGGTGATACATGGGTATCCGGACTTGTTGTACAACCAAAAGTCATGGGTTGCGTTGAACACGGGTATTTTTCTTTTGAGAAACTGTCAGTGGTCATTGGATTTGTTAGATGCTTGGGCTCCAATGGGACCAAAAGGGCCAATCCGTGACGAAGCTGGGAAGATACTGACTGCTTATCTGAAAGGCCGGCCAGCATTTGAGGCGGATGATCAGTCAGCGTTGATATATCTCCTTCTTTCGCAGAAGGATAAATGGATGGAGAAGGTGTATGTTGAGAATCAATACTATTTGCATGGATTTTGGGATGGTTTAGTTGATAAGTATGAAGAGATGATAGAGAAGTATCATCCAGGATTGGGCGATGAGAGATGGCCATTTGTGACGCATTTCGTGGGGTGCAAACCGTGTGGCAGCTATGCTGATTATGCAGTCGAAAGGTGCTTCAAGAGCATGGAGAGAGCTTTTAATTTTGCAGATAACCAAGTGCTCAAGTTGTATGGATTTAGCCACATGGGACTGTTGAGCCCCAAGATTAAGAGGATCAGAAATGAGACAGTTTCTCCGTTGGAGTTTGTAGACAAGTTTGATATTCGCAGAACGCACGAGGAAACAAAACCATAGAGCTAACAAAACCAAGGAGCAATTATACAAAGCTTAGCGAGATTCCAGGAAATGTTTAGGTAATATACAAACTTTAACCAACACAAATGCAATTTTTTTTTGCCTCTACTGCCACTTGTTTTCTTCTGCTCCATTGCCTGCTGCTGTTTGTGAGAACTGAGAAGTCTTGTGTTTTTTTTCTTTAGACAATAAATGGAATTTTTTTACTGCGAGGTTGCTTTTTTACTCCTCTTCTGGCATTTTAGACATTTGAGAACTTCTTGGCAACATTTAACTTGAATATATGCCTTTGGCAACTCAGTCTTGGTATGATCAGTTTGGGTTAAACATTGGTCGATACTAGACAGATCATTTCTAGGTGTTTAGATGATTGGCATCTTTTTCAAAGACAAGTTTCTCGGTGGGGCCGGGTCTTGTATGTAAAAAATGCTGGCATAGTTTTCTTTACCTGTGAATTTTAGAAAACAAACTTGGGTCACTTTCAGGGCTGAGTATTGGAGAATCCACAATCTCTTTGCCCCACCTGTCAGTTATGTCGTGGTCAAGTTGACAGGACCGTGGGATAATAGGATATAGATACGATGGATTGGGTGTTTAAGAGAAGAGCACCTGTGAAAAGCTGATGAGTGGTGAGTTTCGGTTAGGAGATTCTGATAATAAACAAGGCTTGGGAGGTTTCATTTGGACTTTAACTGGTGCGAGGCTGAGCATTCTTCACGAGGTTTTGAGCTATTGGGTTGAGGAGGTCCATCATCAGTCTAAAGATCTCAGATGTAAAGTTGTGGTGTAACTGAATCTTGAGACGGTTTTTGTATCAGGTGGCTAAATAAGGAAACTAAACTACCAATGGTCAAGTGTAGAAAACTCGAAATGACCCAAAGACAGATAATTCTTTGCACATATATCAGTAAATGAGTGTATAAAATGTTGCATCAGACGCGGATCTTGTCCCATCTGCAGCTAGGCGTGTTTAAGTTAAGAAAACACTACAGATCACCGAGCTCATAAACATGTAAAAACTAAAACGACCAAATGCCAATATTTAAAAACTACTGCTACTTTGTGTTATTTTGTGGAATTTTATTTTTCAAAAGAGAGACTAGTTTTTATCTGATGCAATTGTATTATCGTTACATATCTTAAAAGTAGAGATAATTATTATAAAAAGTATATGATCTAAAACATGCGATATATAACTATAACAAGAGTGTAATTCGCTTACAAACGGAGTTTTCCCTATTTAAAAGGATTCGCGGAATATATCCCAAACGAGATTGAAAGAATTATTTCATTTGATCCAAAATAAACCCGATGGCGAAGAATACTCCGCCGTCGCCGTCGCCGTCGCCGACGATGTCCTCAGTCCTCAGAGCCTACGCGGTTCCTATATTCATCTTCGTCCTCGCTATGTTCTTCCAGCTTTTCCTTCTTCCTCGCTCCTTTCCTCCTTCTCACTACGACGGTACTCTCTCTTAATCCTCTACTCTACTCTTACTTCAATCACCTCTCGTTTTTTATTTGGATTTGGATTTAATTTTCCTTTTGATTCATCAGTTTTGGGTGTAAAGAGGTTCAGTTCAATGGATGAAGTGAAAGAAGCGTACCAGAATCTTGCTTCTAAGTGGTAATTTTTCTCGATTTAAATTTCTAACTACACTTTTAACAAAGCTTTCGTGACAGGGATTCGGATACAGGAGTTGCTCTCCCAGCTGATTTTATAAAGGTTGGTCGAATTTTTTTTTAATAAATCTGCTCATCAGGTTTCTGCTACTATTGTTAGTGATTACTTAATGTTTATGCAGATACAATACGCATATGAGTTGTTAAGTAATCTAGTATGGAAAAGGGATTATGACATTTATGGCGTTGATGAATCAGTAGTAAGTTGTTTGTTCTGCATCTTCACTCATTTCATGTAATTATCTGATACAAGTAGATTGTTCTGTCTATTCTTTGTAAAATCAGTTGGTTGGTTTATTGGTTGCAGCATATTATAGAGGAGCTTGAGAAACAGTATGCTGTGGAAGATTTTGCAAAAATTAAACTTCCCCTGCTGGAAGATGTTTCTTATGGTCAGTTAACTAGCATATGTCGTTGACATTTATAGTTCGAATTCCTTTTATATATTGAAGTCTCTGTTGGATGCCAACTTGTTAATGTAAGATCCTTTTTAGAGCCTGAACGTCAAGGTTTTATGGCAATTACATCTCAAGATTTTGGGTACAAATTCCAAGATTCCAAGCCATGGATCATTCAGGTATCTGGCCTGTTTTTGTTTCTTTTGATGCACATTAAATTTGTAGAGATCACGTCTGTAGAACTAGAACTGGATTACCCGGGCTAGGATACCTGACACGATGTTGAAACCTCTCCTAGAAAAGATCCAAGAAATCTGGCATGTTTTTCCAAAATTTGATGATGCTAAAATAGTTTCTCTTAGATAAGTGATGTTGTCATGCATGTAACCATGTTAGATGCAATGGA
This sequence comes from Aurinia saxatilis, assembly GCA_900406295.1. NCBI lineage: Eukaryota > Viridiplantae > Streptophyta > Magnoliopsida > Brassicales > Brassicaceae > Aurinia > Aurinia saxatilis. Next base: position 17,628 of record OVAP01000770.1, read on the forward strand.
AATCTTGTATGCTACATTGTGAGGGAGTGCGTTTCTGTGCTTCTCTTTATCCTCAAAGATCGAAGATCTTTCCCTTTTTAGTATTATGTCATGTTATTTTGAAATGCTACATCTTATGCAACTTCATCTAAATGTCTCTAGGTGTATTCTTCTGGTAGTAACAACTCTGCCCAGTTCTCTACAGCTTGGAGAAGGATTGGTATGGTTTCTCTTTTTATAGCATGTACAAAGTGCTAAAATCTTGCTACCCTTAGTTGTAGTGCGAGGGAATTGATTATATAGATTGAAGAGCTAGAACAGTGCGTATTACAGGGGGGAATTGAAGTATCTGCCATAGGGAGTGTTTGTTTTTAAGAAAAGGAATATGGTATCTATGATGGACAACTAAGGGTAACAATATGATCACAACCTGATATCAGGATATGTTTTAACTTTGAATAAATGAGAGTGCACTAATACAATAGCTAACGACAATGTTGACATGCTTCACAGTAAATGGAATTATTTACCAATTATTTTTCATTCCGTTCATCTGTCGTGTATAATTGCAGTTGATTTGTTGGATGGGGTTGCTAACCATGCAATGGTAGAGCTTGGCGATGTCCAACTTGTGACTTACCTGGCCGAGAGAAAACCAACAGGACAAATATTCTTTAGAAATGGTAAGTATTCATATCTGAAAAGATGACTCCTTGCTGAGAAAAAGAACAAGAGGACAGTTTCCTTTCTCTGTAAAAGAACAATCGTCTATGACCAGAGCTTTCATGAGTTAAGGAAAGACTCATGACCTTTTTTTCTTATTCGTGTTATGACCTCATACTATGCATGCAGGCCTTCCTTCGATTGTCTCTTTCCCTCCAAATTGCAGAAGTGCAAACTGCCTCATCAGGTAGCTCACGTACTGAACCTTTTAGTGTAACAAAAATGCATGATATTCTGTGTGCTCTTAATAGTTTGTGAAATTTTCTTGGAGTAGTCAATAAGACGAGTTTCTTGTTTCGTTTTAATGACTGGCTAGAATAATAATTCAAATTGTCTACTTTTTAGGTTTGAAGGAGAGCTGTCAACAGATGCAGTTACCGATTGGTTTGCAACCACTGTATTGGATTTGCCTAGAGTATTCTATCACACAAAAGACACACTGGTATGCATAACAATATTGAAAGACACTGAAGTTAGAAATTGGGCATCGTAAATTTTAGGGTATCTAAATGCATGTGCTACATATATGGGAGTCTTAGCTGCATTGCTGCCTTGGAAGTGGTAGTCTAAAAAGATGCCTCTTCCGTCCATAATCCTCCAGAAACAGCAACGCAAACGGTTTTGGGAAGAGGGATCTAGGTCTAACCATGTTAGGAACTTCCGAACTTTTATTGGAAAATTTTCATTTGTTTTACTGCAAAGCTGGAAACCATATAGTATACATTAGATTCCTTCATGTCATGTTCCGTACAATTGTTAAACCTATTTGCTTAATGTTTTAGTCAAATTCATTCTTATAGCTTCTGTGGTTTGCTCGATTTTCTAGAATCTAGTTTGATGAGTTCCGTGGTGATATTCAACTTCCTTAATTTTTTAGGTGATTGGATATATGTTCTTTCTTTGGTTCAGGTACCCAAGTTTCTCTCCAAAGTTCCACCTAATAAGGTTTGTTTATCCTTTTTTTCTAAGTTTTTATCTTAGGAAATAGGAATAATCCTTTGTCAAGCGTTTTTTCCATTCTATCTTAACTTATAGATAACATATTAAGCAGCCATGTAATAATTTTTATACATCACATTTACTACCTAAACCTTATTTCTTAAAAAAAAAAAAAAAATTCTGATCTTCGCCATACTCCATAGGTGAAAGTCATTTTATTCTCACAAACAGGGGAGCGAGCCACTCCTACTGTACGCCAAGCTGCAAAAGATTATTGGAATTATGCCTCTCTATCTTACGTGCTTTGGAGGGAAGAGGATGCATCTTTTTGGTGGAATGGGTATGTCATGCAATTCCATGTCTTGTTTATCACCATGGGTGTCTATTGCTTCTGGGAAAGAGTCTGTTATCAGTATATCTGTTTTTGGTTGTAACCCTTTGGTACCCCCACAGCACGATTAGACATCTGCTCGTCTCATATCGTCTCTTCTAACAGGTTGGAGGTGGAATCTGCACCTGCCATTGTGATTATGAAGGATCCGGGTCTAAAACCTGTTGTTTATCACGGTATTTAACCATCCTGCACTAAATGTTTTGACTTACTAACGATGCATTATTTGGCACCTAACTGTATATTTTATACCCCTATTGCAGGATCTGGCAACAGTACATGGTTTTTGGACATTTTGGAGAAGAACAAGCAATTACGTAATATCTATGCTTCTACTCTCGTTATATGATCTGTATATTTGGGTTCTGCATGTGCTTTTCTCTTTCTTCTCAGTTTGCATTCTCGTAGATAAATGATTTAGTTGATATTTGATTTTTTTTTGTCTTTATAGAGCTCCCTCAACTAAGAAGCACAACATCAATGGAACTTGGTTGTGATGCAAGAGGATACTCCCGAGCTGGTTTTGATACAGCGACGTGGTACTGTGCCATCGTTGTTGGAAGGCAGAGCGTGGAGCTCAATAAGATGAGAGAAGTGAGTAAAATCTTCTTCAAAATCGTCCATCTGCATCTGAAGTTTTCTCCTCCTTCCTGATTAGAAAAGTGATTAATCTTACAAGCTTGTAGACCATGTGCAGGGTACAAGACGCTTTGTCGAATCCTGACAAATCAGATGACACTGCCAAGGATCCATCAATAGCTCCAGCAGCTTCTGCACACAAAACCAAGCGACTTTCATTTGCATGGCTCGATGGCGAAGTCCAGAATGTGAGTATTCTGGCCTTACTCTAATATATACACATACCTTATCACATTTGAATCTGTTCTGTTTCCTGAATCTATCAAAATATCCTAAAAGCGCTGTTACTTTCTACCATTCTGACTTGTCTGGATTTTTGTCCTCCAGAAATACTGTTTCTTCTATGTTCAATCAGAAACCAGCTACGACACGTGTGGAACTAGGAGGGCACCAATTGATGTCCCAAGGATATTGATCATTCGATACCACAGAAATGCTACTGAGAGTGCTAATATAGAGAAGAAGCAATCAAGTAGTTGGCCCAAGACTGTATGGCAATCTGAAGCTGACGATGTTGACCCTGCTGCACAACTTGTTGTTAGTTATGATGGGCCAGCTGAAACTTCGGAGGTACAGTATTAGAAAAAAGGTCTCATGATTTACACAATCTGCATTAACTTCTTGAAATGACTTTGTTACATTTGCTTGTTTGCTCCATGTAGATAATTAAGTGGCTATCAAAAATGGTTGAAGATGGTGACAAGAGTAACCTACCATTCTATGTAAGAAACCTCAGTTTTCAGTTGCTCAGCCAGCTTTCAGTTGGAATGTCTCCTTTGATCTTCTTTTGATTGACAACTTTCACTCGCAGAGAGCTAAAACTCCAGAACTTGTTCCAGAAAGCGTCGAACCGATGAGATCAGGAGTCCCGAAAACCATAAAAGCAACACAGAAAATGTTGAGCATATGGAATGTAATCAAAGACTACCTAATGGATCCAAGAATGGGACCTACATTGCTTCTAGGAGCTTTGTTATCTGCAGGCAATGTTTGGTGGATGAGAAGCCGATCCACACAACAGCCTGTTCAAACGAATCAGCCATCATCAGATCAGTCAGACCATAACGTAACAATGAAATCATTCTCTACATATTGATATGTCTCAATAATATAACCCCTAAGTAAGTAAGATTGATAATTGTTTACAGGAGGAGGAAGAGAAGAAGAAAGAGAGAAAGAGAGAACTACGAAGGAGGAATGCAAAAGGTGAAGAGGTTGTTCCTGCTTCGATTACCGATAACGAACCTAGAGATGCAGTTCAGCTTCTATCGTCAGGTTCTGATTCAGACTAATATTTTAGCCTTAGGAATTTTCGGACATTTTTACATTTACATTGTTACTTTGTGTTTCCTGTTCTTTTTTTTAATTGGAGAAAATCGTAGGTCGAATTCAGTTAGTTGCTATACAATGAATGTTGAACACTTGACCAATATTCGAGCCCCTGTTTCCATGTAATAGTATTTTACAAACTAAATAAAATTGAGTGTCTTTATACCAAGATATATTTACATTCCTAGCAAGGAAGTTAAGTTTGTATATTACTTGTTATGGGTTCAAAAGTCACAATCAGGTTATCGAGTTATCTGTCCATCTGACCAGTCGTGCTGTTCCATATGGTGACAGTCTACTTGTTATTCAGTTTCAGCCCCATACTAAAAAGAAAAAATACACAAAATTGATTGATGCAAATCCAATTCTATAATATGACGACGCTATACATGTATGTGTGTCGTGTTCGCCAGTTTGATATGATTAATTGAACAAATTATGCAAACGATATATTATATTTTAACCATAGTATATCATCAGCACAATGATCTACCTTATATTTTATTTCATTTTTATCAACACCATATATTTGGATTTTATAAGTAGCAATGACATTACCGGATTACATACCCTCCTCTTTATATATATTATAGATAATTTTTCCGACATTGAATGTAGCTCAAGACTCAACAAACGTGGACCAAAAGTGGTTACTGGTTATGTTCGGTTCGTCTTCAATATGTTTACAGTCATTAATAATGATATATAGATAAGGTACTATTATGGGAATGTTGTATATATATACACATTTTTGCTATCTTTAACAAAAACGGTGAAATAAGACCAAATTAAACAACATGAGATAAAGAAGTAGAAATTGAGATTTTGATTTATTGAACGTCTTTCAATTTTAAATGTTTAACTTTATTTTATTTTATTTTAAAAATGTTTAACTTAAAGAAAGAAAGAAAGAAAACAGTGAACATATATCATATGGTTACTTTCATGCATTCAACGTTGACAGAACACACACACAAAAAAAGGGACGTATCAGTTATCACTTTCACATGATATATAAGATACATAAAACATTAAGTGTGAAAAGTTTTATTATATCAAGCTATCAATTATCCTACAAATGAGATAAAACATGTAATTTTCTTGATGCACGTTAAACTAACCGAACAAAAAATAAGCACGTGTCAGTAGCAAACCTTGGATTTATGTTAAACACCGTGAAAAACGATTAGCGACACGGTCACACGGCATCAAGCTTCAATTATCAAGTGGGAAACCCAAAAAAAAGAGTTCACATCTGCTTTAGTCTTTTAATATGCTTTGGCTATTCGCTCGACAGAGCTGTTTTTGTAACAAAAGCTATTATAAAAGTATATTGTAATAACTGACTTTGTCTTTATTTAATTTTTAAAATACTATTTTTGTGTATCACTTTTAAGCCATATCATGGAAAGCAGTAATATTTTTTTTAATAAAATATTAAATTTATTCAAAACAAAAACGGATTACAAAATTCATAATATGTACAATCACCTAACTTTTATACAATAACGTATATGGTAAATACGAAAATATAAAACTACCGCAATTTTAATTCAAACCAAATCTGTAACACGAACATCCAACCTCCTAACCGAAGAAATCTTGTTCCTCACCACTGATCAATCAATCACTTTAACCAACCCCATAGTGTTAATTAGTCGTTTTCCATGTCTCCTCCTATTTCGTTCCTTCCAATTAGTATAGAGAGTACAATGGAATGCATATACCTCCGAAGAAAATTATCCACACCATTCCCTACCCCTGCTATTATCATTCTCATTTCTCCAAATCATTGTGAAAATACGACCTAACAGGCCTTTACCCAAATTTCCCCACACCTCTTCTGAATACTTACAGTAAAAAAACAAGTGCTCTGGATTCCAACTGTATCACAAACACAGCCAACATTGATCCCTATATTCCAATTTCTCATCTTTTCTCCCATCAAAAGCATGTTTTTAATACAAATCATACGATAAAATAATCCATTATTTAAGTGTAAAATATTTATAGAGTTTTAAGGCTTTATGATAGAGTTTAGGGTTTAAATTCTAAAATCCTTATCTCAAAAGTCATTTCACTCCTAGCAAATCCTAACTCTCTAGAATCTAAACCTTAAATCTTAAAATTAACTCTAATAGTTATTAAAAATTAAATCCTAACTCTAGAAGGATTTAAATCTATACCGAAACCATAAAAACTCTAAGTCAATTCTAAATCCTATAATCTTAAAACCTTAAATTCTAACAAGTCAATTATAAAAAAAAAGTTTGCTTTGGTAAATGGTAATTTGTAAATATTCTAGAAATGGTATTTTTGAAAAGAAGTTTTTGATAAGTGGTAGTTTTCAAAATTTTCACTAAGATATAATTATTTAAATGAAAGAAATTGGTGATGTGATAATCCAAGAAGAAAGAAAACAAAAAACTGTAGTTTATATACGAAAGTGGAATTGCTAGTGGTATATATCATCGCCTATATATCAATATATCATCCGAGTTAATGCGAGGTACTCCCACGTAATTTATTATAGCACATGCTGCTTTTCTTACAAACAATTTTGGTTTTATGTTATTGGTAAACATGCAATGTACAATAATATCTGATCTTAGTAACTCAAATCCAAGTAGAATACAAAAATTTAAAGTGAATTTTGGTATAGGCTAATAGCAAGTATAATCTTTTTTTTTTTTTTTTTTTGCTCAAATCAAGCAAGTATAATCTTAAAATGTATTTTAACCTCGTATTTGGAGAAGAGAGTAATGTAAATTTCAAAATTTTAATTTATTTGCTTTAATCATATTCTTTTTTCTTAAATTTCTTAAATGAAGCTAAGTCTTACTTGAATTTTGAACCATACTTTATCTTTTATTCCAAAATCAAGTAGAACTAAAGAAATTTTTATCCAATCTCAATTTTGTAGACTGATTCTTTGTCCAGTTTGCGTTAATTAGAATTATATTATTAGAAAAAATAAAGATTTTATTTGTAAACGAATAAGGAATTTTTTTTAAATGATCGATTGGTTATTTAATGTTTTCATTAACAAGAAAGAAAAATTAAAGAAAAAGGGAGAGCAGGGGTTTGTATATATATAGAATACACATCCCCCGCTCCATTCAAAGCCGTATATTCTGTGGTTAGTAAGAGTGTGGGCTACAACGTAAAAGGTGGACGTGGCTTGCCGGAGAAAAATGGTGAGGATGACAAGGATCGACGTCGACGGGATTAAGAAGGGAGAGTGGACCGCGGAGGAAGACCAAAAGCTCGCCGCTTACATTAAAGAACATGGCACCAGTGACTGGTCTTCTCTCCCTCAAAAAGCTGGTAACATTCTTATACCATATCAAAGGATAAATTATGGAAAAGAAAGTCAGAAATCTTGTATGGTGTTGTGAGTTCTCTTTTGTATAATTGTATAATTAGGAGACTATACATGCGTTTTAAGTCGAATTTAAAAAGGTAATAGTCTTATCTACTAGTATTATGTTTTCTAAGCGGCACTCCATCCTATGAAAAGCTCATATATTCACCTATTCAGACATTAATCTTCTTACTTCAATACATATTCATCCCATAGATAAAGTAAGATAGGATTAATGTCTGACCCGTCATTCTCAACACTTTGAATATTTACAAATTCTTTATATTTCATATCCTCCCTTGCTGATAAGAAGTTTAACACTTTGCATCTTTTTTGTTTGCCAACGCGAAAAATTTAATTTACTGCTCTAAAATTTGACATTCTATTTTTCTTTTTGTTTTATTGAATAAGGTTTACAGAGACTTGGAAAGAGCTGCAGATTAAGGTGGCTTAACTATCTAAGGCCTGGAATTAAGAGAGGCAAATTCACTCCTCAAGAAGAAGAAGATATCATCAAATTTCATGCTGTTTTGGGGAACAAGTTAATAAATTTGTTTACTACATGTGTTCATGCATATATATCCATATGTTTCACAAAAAACTACGTTTTAACAGATCTCATATAAATGAAAAAAACAATAATAGTTTCCGTCTTACCCCTATTTAATATGCTATATTTTTTCTTCTTTTATGTGAATTATTAATAAAATTAAAAAAAAGAGATAAAGTTGAAAATATCGTGGGAGCATATACATTTTCAGAGCTAATTATGTAATATATATTTTTTTGGTTAAATCTTAGCCTCATTTTCTTAGCTATACTTTTACAGCAACTATATATTACATACGCATGCATCATTGTGTTAGTTAACAATAACAAATTAACAATTGTTGCTGAAAAATGTAGGTGGGCAGCCATGGCGCAGCTGATGCCAAATCGAACAGACAACGACATCAAGAATCACTGGCACTCTTGTCTCAAGAAAAGACTTTCCAGAAAAGGATTAGATCCAATGACCCATGACCCCATCATCATCAATACCCTGACATATAATGAAGAATGCAAAAGCTCTTCCACAACTACGTCACCTTCTATGAAAACATCCTCCTCCTCTTCGTCCTCTGGCTCAGCCAGTCTCCTGAACAAGCTGGCCGCGGGAATCTCATCTAAACAACATGATCTCGACAGGATCAAGAACATCTTGTCCCACCCGCTGATCATAAGCAATGGTGATAAAAAACAAGAAGAAGAGTTAAAGAAAGATGAGAAAGATCAAGAAGACGACTATCCGAAGTGGAACGAGGAGCAAGTGAGACGTTTCATGGAGATTGATCTAATGGAATACGAGACAACTTCAACCGATGAAAGTTTCATGTTTTTTGAGTCTTTTTTATCACCGTACGGTATCTTGGACTAGAATAACATACTTGATCATCTTCTTTGACACAGTACTACGTGTTAGATCATTATGTGTTATGCAAGTATGTGTCTACTCAAAGTTTTTGTGTTGCTAAAGACAATCTTCTTTGCATCGTGTGGATTTCATTTTGGATGGTGATATATCGACACGGCTATCAATTTGTGACAAACGATAATATTTATGTTGACCAGCCTGGCCTCTATTATATTATGTTAACGTGTCGTATAATAAATTAATTTTTCTCATGAAGCGATAATATTCAAGCAAAAAATCTCTTGTTTTTCTTTTGATGTTTGCATTTACTATTTCAGTCCAGGGTTCAAAAATACAAGTTTCAGTTTTACAAGATTTGACCTCATACTATTAGGAAACTGTGGCTGACACTGTACCAATTCAATAATATGATGGTATTTTAAATTTTAAAGAAGTTCCTATATGAGTTTTAAATTTTTGTTAAATCTTATTTGAGCTATTTTTAAAACATTTAAATTGTTTTGCTACCTTCACCAATTCAATTTAATTACAGTTACGCTATGCTATTCCATTCTTCAATTAATTTGATGTCATATTTTGAAAAGAATGAATGAGATTTGTACAAGAAAGAAACACAAATGGAAATAGAAACTTCAATATAATACAAACTTGTTTAGATAGGTGTGATTGAGAAAGACCATAAACTCTCTACAGCCATATTTCTACAACATTATTTTTTACCAATCATGTTGTGGAGAAATTTTAGATTTCTACTGCACCTTTTTATTCAACAGATATTTTTTTTTTTTGTACTTTACAGAGCCAAAAATGCACTGCTCAAATAATTCAGCTTTGAATTATTTTTAACAAACTCCTACAACACTAAAATCTAGAATCCTAGCAAAAAAAAAAAAAAAAACTACAGCTTAATTTCTACATCAATAAAATTAAATCTACAACCATAATCAATCGAGGCTTATGTCTTATGTTGCTATCGGTTCGTGTTTATTAGAATTTCCTTGCTTAACCTCTAAGACTTTCAGGATCCAATTTCAAAATTAAATCATAGGTTCTCGATCTACTTGTCCCACCAATAAATTTGAGTTGGGTCCAGTTTTCATGGGTCTTTGAGAGATGAGGCCCAAGTGACGGAAGTAGTTGGGGTTCTGAATCTTGACTCTAAAAAGAAGAATTTGCAGAGTATCTATGTTAGCCTCTAGGTCTCTTCTCCTTTTTTCTCATCCAAAAGCTTATTTTTCTTTTTGTTGTCTGTTTTTCTTCTTAGAGGATTCTCAGGCTGAGTATTGATGCTTTTGTAACATATGAATGCTAATATGATGGATAGTCTTGGAAAATACAGAACAACGGTATAAATATCATTTTATAAGATGAAACATATGATCTTATATACATTGGTGAGTGCAAAAATTCTAGGTGTTGGGCTCACAATTATTCTATGGTTTTTCCCATAAGATTAATTAAAAAAAGATTATGTGTCTTAATACTATTGGATGTGTGACATGTCATTAAATGCCATTTTAATTTCTCTATGACCCATTAAAATAAATAGTTTGATTAAAATAGAGAATAACGTTTTCTATTAAAATTTACATTTATCTGGTTTTTAAGAATATCAATAAATTGATTAAAATAGGGAAAAAAACGTTTTCTATTAAAATGTACATCTATCTGATTATTTTGAGTATTAGTTTTATGTTTATCATAAAAAATAATTTTATATTTATTTAATAGAAGAAGATTACAATTGACTACACATCATAAAAACGAAAAGGAAAAATATAGCTAAAATCATGAATTATTTGGATTCCCCGCGTGTGGAATCGCTATGTTTATTTGTTACTTTCCGCATAAGTTGTTTGCAAACAAAAAAACTTTTAACTGAACAATCATTTTGTTGAACTTGTTTAAACCCATTTTCTTATTTCTCTATGGGCCACAATGATAATTAAAATAAATAAATATACTCATTAACGACAAAAAGAAGTTCAAAAAAAACAAAAGTATACACATTAACGATAAAAAAGGTTGTTCGCTAAAGAACATTATTTGCTTACTTATATCTTTTTTTTTTTTGCATATGTTGTTATTTTGCGAAAATTCTTTTAAAACTCAAGTGTTTTGACTATAAAATCATATTAAAAAAAAGAAGAAGCTAAAGTCATAGATTATTTGGATTCTCTGCGCGGGGAATTTCTCTGCTATTCGGAGTTTGATTTATCAATCTCCCACTGTGAAAGTTGCCCAAATTTTATCAATCTCCCAATTTTTAGGATTTAGAGTTCGTTTAAGAAACCATGGTTTAGGGTTAAAACCTTATATGGTTAGCGTTTAGTGTTATTTGGGCTTAAGATTTAAACTATTAATTAAACAATCATTTGTTGAACCTGTTTAAACCCATTTTTGTTTCTCTACGGCCCATAATGAAAAAATAAAAAAATGTTCAAAAAACAAAAGTATATTCATTAACGATAAAAAAGGTTGTCACTAAAGAACATTACTTGCTTATTTATATCATTTTTTGCATATATGTTGCTATTTTGCGATAACTCATTTAAAATTCAAGTGTTTTGACTATAAAATCATATTAAAAAGGGAAAAAGCTAAAGTCATGAATTATTAGGATTCTCCATGCGGAAAATCACTGTGGTTATCAGTCTCTCACTGTGAGACTCGCCCGAGTTTTATCAATCTCCCACTTTTTAGGATTTATAGTTCGTTTAGGGAACCATCGTTTAGGGTTAAAACCTTATAAATATTTTCTGTGGGATTTTACAGCTTTACCTTAAACCCTAAGACCCAAAAATATATTGTAAGATATTTAAAAAATATTTAAAATAGTAAATTACTTTTAAAAATATATAAAAAAAGATGGTTTTTTAGGATTTAGAGTTCGTTTAGGGTTCCAGGGTTTAGGGTTCAGAGTTAAAACCTTATAGGATTAGGGTTTAGTGTTACTTGAGTTTAAGATTTAAGATTTTAGGGTTTATATTTTAGTGATTTTGAATAAAAATATTTTTTGGTGTTTAGGATCTAGGGTTTAGGGTTATAACCATAAACCTTAGATCCTAAACTCTAAAACCCCCAAAAAATATTATAAGATATTTTACAAATATTTAAACTCAATTATAATACCCTTTCCCTAAATTTTTTTTTACATGTTATCCTAAATCTTTTTAAAAATATCTACTGCGATTTCGAGCTTGATTTAGCTGTCTCCCACTTTGAGAGTCGTCTGAGTTTTATCAATCTCCCACTTTTTAGGATTTAGAGTTCGTTTAGGGAACTATGATTTATGGTTTAGTGTTATAACCTTATATTGTAAGGGTTTGGTGGTATTTGGGTTTAAGATTTAAGATTTTAGGGTTTAGATTTTTGTGATTTTTGAATAAAGATTTTTTTTTTTTGTTCAAGATTTTAAAGTTAAAACCCTAAACCTAGATCATAAACCCCGAAACCAAAAAAAAAATTATAAGACGATTTAAAATATACAAAATTGTAATTTACTTCAAAATATATATATATATATATATATATATATATAAAAAGTTGGTCTTTTAGGATTTAGATTTTGTTTAGGGTTCCAAGGTTTAGGGTTAAAACCTTATAGGGTTAGGGTTTAGTGTTATTTAGGTTTAAGATTTAAGGTTTTAGGGTTTAGATTTTAGTGATTTTGAATAAAAATCTTTTTCGGTGTTTAGGATTTTAGGATTTTGGGTTAAAACCCTAAACCCTAGATCCTAAACCCGAAAATCCAAAAAGAAAAACATTATAAGACATTTAAAGAAATTTAAAGATATTTAAAATGGCAATATACTTTAAAAAATGTTAAAAAGGTCTTTTTAGAAGAAAAAAAACTACACAAAATGGTATTTTTCGAAATTATCTCTTAACCCTAAACCCTAGATCCTAAACCCGAAAACCAAAAAA
>OVAP01000771.1:0-30328 GCA_900406295.1 Aurinia saxatilis
ATATATATATATATATATATATATATATGCACATCTCTTTTATCTCATGCTTCCACTCTGGTGTTCTTCTAACTTAATCACCACTGTCTCTGGCAATAATTTACAATACTATAACTTGCACTGAACAAAATTGATGAGGTATTGAAACCATAAACTTCAATTTCTTCACAGTAACTTAAGAAAAAATCTCTCAACATTAGACAACAGTCGGTAGTAATTTCCACACGAGCAACGACCATTTAAAAAGAGTAAAATAACAATTATAAGAGTACACAAAAACGAAAGAGCTATCAAAGGTGGTAAGAAATTACTTTATATCGTTATTCTTGTTAGCCTCTATGTAATTCTTGGAGCATGTACATAGTCCATTTGGTATTCACCCTTGGGTCTGTATTCACACATCAAAAGATCAACCAAAGAGAAAAAGGGACGCTTCATCATTAGATCAAAGTCAAACTGAGCTAAATTCACACCATATCAAGGTATCAATCACTTTTAACTTTTGTTCCCGCCAATGCATATTAAACGGTGACACAATGTCTATACATGTAATGGATACGATATTTACATGTTCTTCGCAGTGTCAAACACAAAATGATTATGGAAAATGATGAACAATAAAACTTTGAACCTCTTTCTCGAGCTCGGGAACGGTTTAGGATATTTATCGATTGTATCAGCTCTTAAAGCCTAGCTTCAGGCCTCTTCTAGACTCCTCCTACAGATGATCAGCGAGTTAATATCAGAAATAAAGCATCAAATATGTAAATGTGGTAAAGAGCTAAAAATAATATTTAATACAATATGAATATATAATCATACGCTTTGATATATCACAAGATCCTCTAGACCACCATTTTCTTTAAAATTTATGAACATGTAAGTCAAGTATTTTTCTTCTTTGTTTCTACGCTAGTGTTATCAAAATTCTTCATCCTACGCATCAAGAGAATCAATAAACCTGTAAAAAACAAAAACAAAGGAAGCGTCAATAACTATTATCAAATTAACATAAACACTATTATCAAAACAAAAAAACAAAGCTCATAAGATGGGTACCGACGGAGTTTCTTATCTTCTTTATATAGAGGATGGATGATGTTATGATATTTAGGTTAGACATAAAAACTTATAAATAAATACAGATATTAAAAATATGTGCTATTAATTATAGAATATTCATGATAACTAACTTTTGTAACGTATTATCATAATTATTGTTTAAATAATTTAATTATGATTTGTTATGAAAACTTGTTCCACAATTTTTTCAATATTGGATCATAGCAAATCACGGAAATCTTTAAATATTAGGAGAATATTCAATTTTTCATTTAACTTATGTAAAGATTCCTTGAATCACTCGATTCACAATAACATCTTCAATATTATCTCACAAATACAGCAAGTTTCGATATATGAAAAAGTTCAAATAGTAATTTCTTAAAAATCTATATAATTAGTTATGATTTTTTTTTTCATTAACCTATTATCAGTTTGAAATTGTGTATATATCTAATATAATTTATGATTATGAAATTACATATGGTTTAGAGCCCATGTAATTCGTATCTAATCATATGAGCATTAATTTATTATATATAATTTGTCCAAGAAATCGGAGTCAGATTGGTATTTAGAAGATCTGATAAAATTGAAAAGATGTAGATTTTAAGAAGCTTTGAACATAATGAAAAGACAAACGATTTAAATGGTGAATGATACCAATTTGAAGATATGATGTGTTTTGAACATTGAATATCTTAAATTAGTACCTTAAATATAGGTATTTAGAAAGATATGATGGAATATGAACATTGAATGTTAAATATCCTACAATCACGCAGGCGAGATATGTATCCCAAAGTTTAGAAATTTGAAATTTAATAATTTGATAACCAAAAGACAACCAAAAAGCGGTTTGTGTATACCTAACAAACAACGAAAACGTTAAACAGTAATCCAAGAATGGATCAAACACCGAGTATAGGAAATAAAAAATTAATCTATGACTACTATACATTGTTTACGAAATCTTCGATAGGGAAGATCGAAGTTCTGTTTCTCCAGCAAAATACCTCAAATAGATCGGATTTTTTCCTATATGTCAAATTCGGTGCTCCCATTCCATTAATCGACAAAAAAAATTGATGGAATTGAAATTACCCATGAATTCTCGAANGAGATCGGATTTTTTCCTATATGTCAAATTCGGTGCTCCCATTCTATTAATCGACAAAAAAAATTGATGGAATTGAAATTACCCATGAATTCTCGAAAAATCAAATTACTGAAATTGTAACCATTTTCAAAAATTGAAAAGATAGATCTCATTGATTTTCAAAGATAAACACTTTTTGTTATTCGAATATGCGATTTTAATCAGCAAAAATTGTGCTAAAGGTACATGTTCGATTTCTTCACAAAATCTCTTTGAAAAGAGATGACTGATCTAAGAACTCTATTTAATGCTGACTGTATGATCTTTGAATTTCTCCCTACTTCCACGTCATAAATAAATGAATCCTATTAGTACACCTAGAATTTTTTAATAAAATGACTTTTCAAATAATATATAGAGGGATTTGAAAGACATATTGCGAATCTGTTGTCTTGTATATTCCTTTCAATAAGTTCAGATCCCTCTTCTTGGGTACACATGTAACAACTGTATTCAGAGATTTTGTGAATATACAAAAGGAGTAGTCAGAACTAAAAATGACATCTTTAAACGTTGTGAATTTTTTTTTTTTAAAACAAAAACAAAAACTACCAGATTCTAATAGATTTGAGCAAATAATTGAAGGAACATGCATGCATTTGTTACGATGTCGCTCTTTTAATACAAAATGCGACTTACTAAATATACCAGAGAAACAATTGAATACCGATTTGAAAAAGAAATGAATGATCTGGTTTGAATTATGAGAATGGGTCCCGTCCCACAAACATAATAGTACAATCTGAAGTACTGTTTCCGTTTAAGGACATGGCCAGATCTTTAAGACTTCCCCCCTTGAATCTGGAGACCTTGTCGGCTTTCAACGGTCAACTCTTTGACTACTCGATCTACTTCGCGTCGTTTTTGGTTTCCAGATATAAACAGCGTGCCGGTCATCGACGGTTGATCGTTTCTTGCTTTCGATAAATTTATTGATTTGTCTGGAAGAACAGCACCGCGTAACGATGTTTTTAATGAACCACCGCGTAACTGACGACGACGACTTGGTCTCGATCGTTTAATCCCATATTCGAATACTATCAACGATTTTTCGTGACATGAGCTAACTGAATTTTCAAAGTCAGTCGTCTTATAACTATAAGAACAGTCCATATAATAAATAAATTAGCATATGATCGTGCCATTATTCATCTGGAACAAGTCTTTACCAATGGAAACTTACCGCATTATCAATCTGCAGCAATTCTTTTAGGTGATTTATGACTATAAATTACTAGAAGATCATGATAAAACGAGGGATACGTTAACATTGTAATTGTGAATGTTTCCCGACCAAAAAAAAAAAAAATGTAATTGTGAATGTTTTACATTACAAACATAAAATAAAACAAAAGATCCTACTTTTAACTATAAAATGTTACAATCTGTTTGTAGAATTTGGAAACATCAAACTTTTAATATTGTTAGGTTGTAGAAAAATTTACAATGGTGACGGAGTGTAAATGTACAACATTTACAACCCCGAGAATCAAGTTGTAGCTATAATATTAATAACAAGGGAAATTTAGATGATCAGTGGTTTTTAAAAGTTAATTAGTAATTTGGTGGTTTAAAAAAGATAATTTACTAAATGGATGATTTTTTGTTTCCTATTTTTTTAATGACAAAATTAATCTTTAATTAAAAAATGCTTAATATTTGGTTAAGTACTGTGAGAATCCTTTTTTCTTTTAATTTTGTTAATTTCTATGGATCTAGTAAGAATTAATTTATTATTATATATATTTTTAATGTTATTATGATATCAAAAACGAATTTTTTTATGATCTAATAGATTTTAGTAGTGGATGGTGTATGATGGTGGTGGATGGTGTATAATCATGGTGGATGGTGTATGATCATAGTGGGTGGTATATGATCATGGTGGATGGTGTATGATCATAGTGATGGATGGTGTATAGTAGATAATATTTGGTCATGTGGATGTTAGTCGTGGATGATGTATGGTCGTGGTATACGATGGATATTAGTCGTGTATGGTGTATGGTTATGGTGGATGATGAATGGTCGTGGTATAGGGTGAATGCTCGTGGTAGATGATGTATGGTGGATAGTGTATGGTCATGTATGATTATGTACGGTGGATGGTAGATGGTGGATGGTGGTGGTGTACAAAAAAATAAACACAATTATCCATAGAGAATGGTCTGATTTGAAAAAAAATTACTAATTAATGTTAAATGTATTAAATTTACAACTAAAAACTATCATAAGCCAAATTAATTTGACAAAAACCAAGACTTTAATAATTTTGTTTAATTTTGTAAATGTTAGTTGAATTTAAGTTTAAAAAGGATATTATACATGTAAAAACCACCCGTTTAGCAAATGTTTTTTAAAACCACCTATTTAGCAAATTTATGTTTTTAAAAGTATATGTTTACCCAATTTTTTTTAATGACTATTTTATTTGTCACCCAATCTGCATGTACGGAAAAAAAAGTTGAGGAGAAGATAAATTAATCATGGTTTAGGGTCTAGGACTTATCTCTGCATAACAAAAAATAGTTCTAGCTAAGCTAGTTTTAAATTATGTGACTAATTGACTATTGCTTGTAATCAAGATCGTCTTTATGTATATGCGAGAATTTAAGCCTTAGAGCTACTTCAACCGGACGGTATCCTATCAAATATACCATCCATTCAACTCCAACCGAACAATATATATTGCACCATTTTTTTGTTTTTTTGGTGTTTTGTGATAGTATCACACATTCACAATACCAAATATTAAAACATTATTTTTGTTTTTCATCTAATAATATAACTAAATTAGTGTTTAGTAATTGATTTTGTTCTTTGATATCTAATAATATGGAATTTTAATTGTAATTATTATGAAATATTAACTTTTCAAAATATCTAAATTTATACGTAAAATAATGAAGATTATAAAAAAAAAGTATTGAACTTAAATTAAAACACTGAAAACATAAAAAAAATGATATAGAAAAAACTCAAAATGCAACATGATAATTTGTATGACATAATATATATCTAAACAATAATATCCGGGACAATCATTTCTGGTAATATTTGTGTTATGGTTGGATATGAAAACTGAAGTATTTGGTGTCATGGTTGGAGATGCCCTTAGTAATGTATTTTTAAATTTTATACATAAAAATATATGAAATTTTAAAATTTAGAAAATATAGAGCAATCATTAAAATTTTCTGAAAACTTGCAATGACTCCAATCTTTACTTGAAACACCTGCTGATAATACAATACAACAATAAGGTTGAATGAGTTATGAAAACCGTTTAACATAAAAAAAGGTTTTGCAACTTTTCAGTATTTTAGTAGTTTTTGGGGGTAAGGAAATTCAGTATCTTTACATTAAATTATTAAATTTGACAGCAAAATATCATTTATCTAAAATCGTATCAGCAGAAATAGTTGAAAGCAAAGTTTGGAACATGAAATTTGTTAGTTTCGTGTCTTGTCACTTTTTATTATATAGTTCGACTAACGTTACGGATACAAGTGGTCGTCATTATATGTCCTTAGCTCATAAAATATTAATTGACTTTATCCATAATGATTAAAAACTTATACAATTTAAACTTTTGACTTGGGCAATTTTAATTAGTAAGGACTTGGAAAGGTCCACTGTATTCTTTATCCTTAATGAAAGGATGCTAAGACACAATGTGTATTGATACAATCTCTGATACCTACTCTTTAATTTTAATAACTTCACAAATAATATGATATATATACAAGACGTATAAAACCATATCAATGCCTCATAACTATCACGTATTACATCATCAATTTTAATATCACATCATATATCGTTACTCAAATAACATTAATAGGTTTTGTATTGGGCTTGTAGTTTTGAAATTCCCCCCTTTTTTTTTCTTTTGGTAAAAGGTTATTCAAAATTCCCCCCTATTGATATTCATATATATGGGTCTTATATATATTCTTTTATTTTTAAACTATTATAATTTTCTCTTTCCATTTCATCTTAAACATAGGTGTCATTTTAACACATTTCACGTCAACAATAAAATAACTTAGAATAAATTCACCTTAATTAAAATAAAAATTGACCATGGGACTCTTCAACTCGATTTTTTTTTTGCAAATTTACCCATCGAAAATGGCATGAAGTGGAGAAAATAGCATAAAAGTTAATAATAAAATTAAAAACCAAACCCTAATTTCAGTTTTATTTTCATAGGCGCAAGAGATAATTTTTTTATTTTTTGGACACATGAGAGAATTTTTATCTCCTTCAGAATCAAATACAATCTATCAAAGAAATCTTAGATAGTTTACTATTGAATGTTTCCTTAGATTATTGGTTACACACCTATTAGAATACCAATATTTTGCGAATTTGAATTCAAAGCGAAACTGATTATTTTAATAATTTTGTGTCATTTTCGGATAGTAAAAATACAGCAGTGGGTTATATTGCATGGTTAAATTGAGTTGAAAGGTTATTTTGCACTAGTTTACTTGAATTAAAAGGTTTTTATTTACATTTTTCCAATTTCGGGGGTAAACTTGCCAAAGAAAAATCGAGTTGAAGGGTTTTTTTTTGCATTAAACCCTTATTTGGGACATAAGTTTTTCAACAAATAAAGTTCAAACTAAATATTTTCTAGTCAAAATACATTTAAATCTTTAAATGACATTCTAATAAAGTATAATCTAAAACGATACTTATACTCAAATGGAGGATGTATTAAATACAAAAATGCAAGGGCAAAAGTCAATGGTTTATAAGACATTTTTGTTTGCGGTTGATGATATAGTATTTAGTATTTACCTGTTAAATTTTATGCTTTCATTTTAATAAAAGAACATTCAAGGTTTTTATTCTAATTAATTTCTCTATGCAGTTTATAATTTTCTTATGCATATATTTTACCGCTAGTATTTTCATTTGTATTTTCAAAATTCTTAAAAGTTACATATTCTTATGTTTATTTTACACTAAATCAATAAAGTTTTGATGTACATAATATTATAATGTAAAACAATCTTATAAATTTAGTTATTCAATAGAAGATAAATTAAAAAAAAAATCAGCCATTTTTATTTTCAATGTACTAGTTACTAGCAACTCTGATATATTAAAATATAATAGTTGACCTTTTTCTAACAAATAAAAAACCATTTCCTCGAAAATACATTTTGTTTTATTTAAATGAAAAAACAATTATTTAATGTGAAAGAAATATGAATGAATATTGGTACAAAGAAAATAAAAAAATGACGAGACAAAGAAATATAGAAAAAATAATAGCTTGACGTGGCCAAGAAAACCAATGCAACGAATGGAGAAGAAAAAGACGAAACTCATGCAAATACTATATTCGTATACTACTACTTTTTCCTTGAAAGTATATATTCATATTTTATTTTCAGGTCGCATCTTCCATTAACCAATTGTCACTAGATGAGATTTGTAAGAATAGCTAATCTGCAAATCAACGCAATTGTATTAACTTATCTTCGGTTTCATACATCACAATACTCATTTCTAAATTACGGACAACTAGTTCTAGTCTGGAGAGGTCCAGTCAGTTATCAGGGAGACAAATTATACATTCAGAATTTAAAGTTCTTACTTATCTAAGTAATGATGATGGTTCTCCACAAAAGTTTAATATAGCAGAATTCCGAAATAGATTATGCAAAGTTGATTAAAATATTACGGGACCAGAAGAATAGCCAAATTGCATAAAATCAAACTGAAACATTTGGAAAAACTCTCCACAACGTTTTTTTTATTCTGTTTTTCCCATCAATGAATAAGAAAACAAGCCGTTTCGCTTGTTATTCTCATATTATTTTTACTGTTTTTAATATATAATAACAGGTTACTAGAAAAAATGTTANTATTCTGTTTTTCCCATCAATGAATAAGAAAACAAGCCGTTTCGCTTGTTATTCTCATATTATTTTTACTGTTTTTTAATATATAATCACAGGTTACTAGAAAAAATGTTATTCTTAAAACAACCAATCTTTAAAAATATTGAGGGGCTGAGTTTCAAAAAAAGTAATTTTCTAAATATCATTAGGACATTATCTACTGTTAATTTGTAAAAGTACAACTTTTACAAAAAATTTAACCAGTGATTTTGTTAAAACACTATAAACATGTGATTTTCTCAACGGAATGACGATGTATTTAGAAAATTTATAAATCTTTTCCAAAAGGAATTATAAATCTGTAAATAAAAAAAATAGTAAAACAAGTACACAATGTGAAGTCTCGATCCAGTCACAACACGAGTTTGAATTAATGTTAACGACTTATTAACCTTGTTTTAGTCTCGATCAAAAAATTCAAGGGGCATTTTATGGCTTTATCTTACGTCCAATAGTTTATTAAGCTACGTGCCCATACACAGATGTGACGTGGATACTGTAAAACCAACCAATGTACAACATCTCTTCGTTTGACTTTTATAAAATATTTCTTTTTCTTTTTCTCGCACATAATATGTTGATCATGAAATCAGACATATGTGTATTGATATAATAACGTAGATTCGTAGTCATTACATGGGGGGAGTATTAATCTTCAAAAAACAATCTCCCAAAAAGATCGTACGTAGGAAAAGTTTATTTCATATAAAAACCTAGAATTTGCATGCTGTACTAATCTTAATTACGTTATCATTTTTTTGTCGTCAACAGCTGGAGTACTAGTTAATATATTTAGGAAGATTTGTCGAATCACATTTTATCTATCTTTTTTATTTGATATTACATTTATCTATCTAATTATTTCCTTACAAATTTTTGTATCTTACTTCCTGTGTTTTATACAAGAGTCGATAGTAATTATTAATATTTAATTAATGAGTAAGTTTTGTCATTGCTGTTAGGGAAGAAGACAGACTATACTTAATAGTTGTCAAAATTACAAATATACTTATTATTTTTCGAAATCGGCATATATAATTCTAGAAAAATTTTAAGAAATGCCCTTTTCAATATATATATATTTTTTTTAAGAAATGTCATTTTCAATATGTCCCTTTTCAAAAATACCCCATTTATCTTTCAAAAATATCTTTTTTAGATTTAGAGTTGATTTAAGGTTTAATTTAGGGTTTAAATCTTGTTGCGTTAGGGTTTAGTGTTTTACAAACTATTTGAGTTTATGTTTGAGGTATTAGAGTTTATATTTTAGGAGTTTTGGATTTATTAAGGATTAAAGGGTTTATAATTTTAGGGTTTAGTGTTTTAACCTTAAACCCTAGATTCTAAACCTACAAAACATTATAGAATATTTTAAAATATTTAAAATAATAACTTAGATTGAATTTAGATTGAAACTAATTTTTTTTTTAAATAGCCAAAAGAGGGGTATTTTAAAAAATGTGCATCCAAAATGGACATTTTTTAGATTCCCCGTAATTCTACTATCCTTTAAAAATAAAATTCGTCTCATGGTCATAAATTTGAATTTTGATATTAAAGAGAAGTTACATATTATCATTAGTCCAAAAAATTAAAAATTTAGCATTATAACGATAAATCTAAAAAAATAAAGTAACATACCTTTTTTATGTAAGGTAATTTGAAAATAATATATCTCCAGTGTTCAATTTTTCAAAGAAAAGGATCATGCATTTTAGATGCATTCAAAGAATTTGTGTATTATGACAATGCCATATATATATGTAATCGAGTGATCGTACTTGCTGGTCAATCAAGACTTGATAGGTGACGATGACACAACAAGAAAAACTCGAATAATTAAGGTGCAATTGTTTTTTTTTTTTTTTTATTAATATGCAATATTCATAAATTAAGGTACCTTTGAAATTTGATTANATATGTAATCGAGTGATCGTACTTGCTGGTCAATCAAGACTTGATAGGTGACGATGACACAACAAGAAAAACTCGAATAATTAAGGTGCAATTGATTTTTTTTTTATTTTTATTAATATGCAATATTCATAAATTAAGGTACCTTTGAAATTTGATTAAAATGCAATATTATTCTAGACAAAATGTCGATATTTATAAAAACACGAATAAAGTATTATATTTTCGAATGGTGAAGCAAAATTAAAGTGTATAATAAGAATGTAGTGTATTTGCATTGCAGAAACGAACATTACAAAACATACGATTCGTATAAGATAATGAAAAATATAGTGTAGAATGCTGACAAAAATGGATAGTACAATGCAGTTGGATCACCAGTCAAACTCTCAAAAATGTTGAAGAGGTTACATTTCATAAGGAGAATTTTAATTTGCAATTTGTGCAAAAATCAACTTATATAAAGTCCTATTGAGTTGACCCAAACAACGAAATTTCGCGCCAAGTAGCTTCGTTTCGTCAAATGTTTAAATATCCTTTAGCTTTATGAACCACCTTATAAGTAATTTAAAAATGAAAACTAGGGAAAATTAAATGTACGTGACCCAATTTTCTCTACAAAAGTAAAAAGAAACAAAAAAAAAGAATCTTGCGTTACGTATAATTCTATATTTTGTATATTTTGGTTTTTGTTTTATTTATTGTGTATACTCTATAAATTTTGTTGTCGGTAATCTTAATTATCATCACTACATAAATATGTGTATAAAAGATATCGTTTGCCATCTAAAAACTTATATAATATGTCACTGAATAAAATTCTTTAAATTGTTTTAATAACTAGAATAAATAAGGATATTTTGATCCATATTTTATATACTACATTATCATCTCTACTAAAACTATACTGAATATACAGCTGTTGGGCACTTGTGGCCAAGGTAAGATCTCGTTCTGTCCATCTGTTTGTTATATTTATCGCCAACATTATACATAGCACATTCTCTTTAACAATAAACATAAACAAACATTTTCTCTTAAACAAATAATTATCAAACATTTTTTTGGGGGTGGAATTTCAGGAGATGAATCCAAAACACATAAACAAGGTAGACTTTTGTAATTGATATTATTATTTTTCTCGATCATTTTCAAATGTATTAAATATTCTTGTGAGCTAGACCCTACCATCTCGTGGTCTTAACGTCCAAATACTGTAAAATAATCATACAAATAATATGTCAACGGTTTCGGTAAGGAGACGAGTAAAGAAGAAGACGAAGTCAGTCTCCAAGAATTTGACTCAGAACAAAAACCAAAGCTGGTTTTCGTCAAAAATATCAATCCTCGACTATTCATTTCAACGTCTCCTTCAAACACGTATATATGTATAAATACCATGCAAAACCCACCACAACTTACCAAGTCTTCAAACTTTCAATCCTCGTATTTACATAAATTATCTCCATTTTGTTAAAGAGAGCACCAAGATCCATCAGGTATATATAACATACATCTCCTGATGATGAGTTTATCATCTTTAAAGTTTTCTGTATATGACCATTGATTATTGATGCATTACGTGCCAATATCTAGTTTGCAGAAATGTCGCCGTCCATGACAGCTCGGGTGGTGGAAGAAGAGAACAAAAAATACCAAAGAGGTGTGAAACATCTTTGTGACAATGGTTTGACCAAAGTGCCAACCAAATATATTTGGCCTGAACCTGACCGACCCATCTTCACAAAATCCGACAATCTCATGAAACCAAAACAAAACCTAAAACTTCCGATCATAGATTTCGCGGAGCTCCTTGGACCTAACCGGGCTCATGTCCTAAGAACCATATCCGAGGCATGTGAAACCTACGGCTTCTTTCAGGTTAGTTCTCAAACAGTTGACGTAAGCCCTAAATACATATATAGATTGCTTGCTAAACAAGTAATGGTAATGGGGCAGGTGGTGAATCATGGGATGGAGGGAGATGTGAGCAGGAACATGATAGAAGTGTGTAAGAGATTCTTTGAGCTTCCGTATGAGGAGAGATCAAAGTACATGTCGTCGGACATGTCGGCTCCAGTACGGTACGGTACGAGTTTCAACCAGAGCAAAGACAATGTATTTTGTTGGAGAGACTTCTTGAAGCTCTTTGCTCATCCTCTTCCCGACTATCTTCCTCACTGGCCTTCTTCACCCTCAGACTTCAGGTAATAATTTCCCACATTTTCATTTTACTAACTAGACATTTTTCGATTCCTGAAACTAAAAATCTTAAATTTGAAATTCCATCATAAATCTTGGTAAAAAGATTTAGCACATGTGTTTTTGAAGTATTAAACCCAAAGACAGGCAGTTCAACAAAATAATACCTATATAAATATTTTAATTATATCTGTAAAGTCAGAGGAAATTCTTTTTATGTAGTACATCTGTAGCCACAATCTTAGAATCTTTTGAAGTGCATATATTACAAATTGAAATTATTATATTTTCGTCACAAAGTACATACAGCATATCAGTAAATTAACTAGAGGAGAGGGCGGTATTTGATTCATTTAAAAAATAGATATGCAAAGTGGCGGCTAGTGAATCTGTAAAGGATGGGAGGAATTAATTAATAAACCCACTAAATAACAAAGAAAAGGTCAGAAATTACGACTTACTTATCTTCTTTGTTACACACTACCACAATATAACAGCAGTCACGGGTTACATATCACGCGTAAATTATTCCCACTATATTAAGAGTCCATTTGTCGAGTGACAATAGGTCGTAATTTAGTAGCGTAAAGAAATGGTATCACATGAGGTTTCTAACTTAATATATAAAAAAATGAAAACAGGAGTTTGGCGGCTACCTACGCTAAAGATACAAAAGAGATGTTCGAGATGATGGTGAAAGCCATCTTGGAAAGCCTTGAAATCGACGGTGACGACGACGAGGCGGCGGAGGAACTGAAAGAGGGAAGCCAGCTGGTGGTGGTGAACTGTTATCCGCCGTGCCCCGAGCCAGAGCTGACTCTAGGGATGCCACCACACTCAGATTACGGTTTCTTGACGCTTCTACTTCAAGACGACGTCGAAGGGCTTCAGATTTTGTTCCGTGGCGAATGGGTCACTGTTGATCCCATCCCTGGCTCTTTTGTCGTCAACGTCGGCGACCATCTCGAGGTATTTATTATTCATCTTCTATCTATTATTGTTACATAGATATATGATCATTTTATATATATAGTTTCTTTATTCTTGGCTCTCGTTTTTATTGTTTGACAATTTTTGTTATACATATGTAGATATTTAGCAATGGGAGGTACAAAAGCGTGCTACATAGGGTATTGGTGAACTCAACAAAGCCAAGGATATCGGTGGCGTCACTACACAGCTTTCCCTTAACCGCCGTTGTGAAACCTTCACCGAAGCTCGTCGACGAATGGAATCCACCGCAGTATATGGATACCGATTTCCCTACTTTTCTTCAATATATATCTTCTCGTGAACCCAAGTGGAAAAATTTTCTTGAATCACGCAAGATTCACCATATTATATAAATGTAATTACCATATTTTCTAATGTTTTCCAATGTTTAGAAACATCAGGCGACTTAAATTATGTTGTAGATTTACACGTCATATCTCTATGGTTAAAGAGAAAGATGAAAGAACATAACACATAAGTTATATCCAAAGCTATCTCCATCAGGCCGGATTTGAGATAAATCAGGCTAAAATATAAAATAAAAAAAATTGGGAACTTTCATCGTAATTATGAATAAACATCATCAAACACATTCTCATTCAAATTGAAATGACTTTATCCAAAAGCAGTTCATAAAACTAAAATAATCCAAAATAGTTAATAAAATATCAAATTCTCCAAACGAAGTAACAAGCAATCTAAAACTAATAATAATTTTATTTATGAAAAATCACTTTTTTGCATTTTTTCTGCGAAATCATACATATCATAACTGTTTAGATTCAACACAAAAGTTAATATTGGAAAGGTAGGTCACAAAGTAGATGAAAAAAGAAGAAAACGAGGAGAAGAAGATACTAAGGCAAAAAGAAAAAAGAAAAAAAATAGTTTACTCTTTTATGAACAGTAATCTGATTTGTTTTCCATCATGAACATTAATTAAAAAATTTTAATAGAAAAGCAGGGGTCAAGAGAAATCATTTATTTTTTTGGCTCAGACCCGGCCCTATTGGTGATAAGAGGAGGGTCTTTATTTATTTTTAATTTAAAATAATAATAAACAAAATAAAATGATGAGAGAGGTGTGTGAGAGTGTCTTTAGTCAGATGTGGGGTATACTCAAACGATGGCAAAAACAGTCTTGTGCCATATGGCCTTTTCTGATTGGTTTCAAAATTTAGTAATTGAATATTTAATTATTTAATTAGATTAAATGTTAAAAATTAAATATTATATTAGGAATATCATTTCCCCATGGACCTACTCTTACTTTATAAAAATGATTTTTATGATTTTCACAAACTATAAAGAATAGAGGGGTGAATGAATTAAACAATAATAATAATAGTTATATATATTTTTTTATTGGAAACATTTTTATATTTTAATACAATTTTTAATATTTAAATTCTTCCATTCACTTTAAGTACATATATATATATATATATATTTTGGGCAGTTAAGCTTTTTGACAAAAAGTTTAAATAGGTTGATGATTATATGGCAATCGACCAATAAGCTTTCGATTTTTTTTATAATGATAGAATTATAAAATCATTCAGAGAACGCTACATAGAATATATAGCTTCTCAATTGTATAACATATACGAATTAAAATACCGGTCTGGAAAAATTTGGACTTCACCAAAAATATTATTCAAAGTTGGATGTTAAGGATATATCGCATGGTTAATTCTGAGAATTTTCCGGTGATGAGTTCGATCTTTATGAAGTGAACATATACTACGGAAATGAATAAAATTTTAAATCTTAATTATATATCAAATACAAGAAAATAAACCAAGAGTCGCTAATAGATAGAACACAATAAAAATCAAAGAAATTAAACTGAATTAAATCAAACATTATTTAGTCGAATACCCCTTTTGGGATGCAAATTAAGTAAGGGTTCTTTTTGTTTTCAAATTAGGTGCCTTGTCTTAATTGTGTCTCTCTCCTAATGCAAATTCCAAGGAGAGCCTCCTTACAATCTTGCAAATACAACTACATTGAGTAGTTATAATCTTAGGGGGTGTATTCAACAGAGAGTTTAAATGATATTAGTTTTATTGTGTTTTTAAATTATTTTTAAAGGATAGTAGAATTACGGGGAATCTAAAAAATGCCCATTAATTTTATTGTGTTTTAAAATGATTTTGTAAATCACTAGTTTAATAACATGAAATTTTTTAATATATTTTTTTTAAATTCATATTCAATAACATAGAATTTGACAATACAATAAAAATCACTCCAAATGCTAGATTGAATACACCCTCTAGATTAGTCTCCTTAACAAATAATTAATTATAGACATATCTAAATGATTATTAAGATAGGTTTTTAAACCCTAAAAGTCTAAAATCCTATAAATAGTGATATTTAAATAATGATATTTTAGACTTTTTACAAGGGAAGGTAGATATATGTGATTAAAAGAAGGGAATGTGGGTACATGTGGTTAAAGCCCTAATAATATCATGAGACATGCAATAAGCATTAACATTAATCATATAACTGCATAAAATGGTATTTATATGCATAGTCATTTATATTAGACATGTACGGTATAACCTCTATAAATTAATACTCTATAAATTAATAATTACTATAAATTAATAAATTCTCCAGTCCCAAGTTGGGCCGGTATGAAAAAGATGAAATTTGATAAAATAATAAGATAATAACTTTTTAGAAACTCTTATGGTCCCAATAATAACATAAATTAATAATTATAAATTTTATGTGTAAATATATGTATATATATATATATAATAATAAAACATCCAAAATTATATAGTAAAATTTACTATATAATTGTATGTTAGTTCTTATAAAATGAAATCTTTTCGACTCTAATATTTATTTTATTTTCTTGTAATAAAAATTGATGGTATTATCATTGTTATACGCATCTTATTTTTTAAAAAGAATTTCTAGATGTGATAATTGTTTCCATTAAATACTTTTAAAGGTATTGTATCTATTCAACTTCATTTTTTTCAGAAAATTCTAAAATTTAGTACGAATTATTATATATGAATATAAAATTATACTATTAACATCCATTGTATTATGATAACCGAGATTGTTAACATAATGTTATAAGATGAATATGTATACAATAAAGTATACAAAATTAAACTTAAAAGTGTTGTAAGTGTTTAATTTATTTAAAACCTATAGAATAAAGATAACTCTATAAATTAATAGTTATTAATATATCCATAAATTTAATTAATAATTTACCATTAATTTATAAGTCTATACATTAATAAATTTTCAAATTTCCAAAATTATTAATTTATAGAGGTCTTACTGTAATAATCAAGTTAACATCATACGTTGAATTAAATTATAACGGTTTCTTTATCTAGAGGATATTTTAGTAAAACAGATTTCAATAAACGTAGTTTAATAAAATAAAATAAAATAAGGGCATTTTCTCGAATTTCTAAATCAATAGTTAGGAAAATATTCTGAATGAAACTAACAAAACACATATAAATAAATAAATGTGACGTACAGAATAAGAAGAGAGTTAAAACCGTATGAGTCAAAGTAACCAAACAAAGAAAAATACATGCTGACTAGAAAAAAAGGAAATATACACACACACATATATATATATATATATATATATATGAAAATTAACAAAATCATGGAAAACATAGCAATTAAATAGTAGTCAACAAAGTCAACATTTTCTTTTAGTGTGGTTTCTCTACTTTATAAGAGCTACACACATTTGAAAAAAAGGCTACACACAAAATCATAAGTGTCACATAGGTTACCTGATAAAATCCGAAAGAGCACAAGACGATGGCTTGTAAGAGTTTGCTTATCATTCTCATAATTGTCTCTCTCTTTTGTCCTCACCAGTGTAAGAAACTCTTCAACTTCTTCCTTTTCACAAGCCAGTAATACTAGATATGCACATATGTTTCACACTTATAACGATAGGTGTATGTTTTTTTTGCGCTAATGATAAATATTGTGTAATGTATGATACTTGCAGGTCAAGATTATCCTCCCCATCCGAAGGGATATGAAAGATGTTTTAGAAAATTTATGGGGAAGCCATGGACGTTGGAGTTTTTGTGTTGTGTTAAGCTCCTAAAACTTGCTTTGCTGGCTATCTTGAGGAAGCATGCATCATAAGGTGTCCCCCACTGCAGAAAGGAAAAGTAGGGGTGCCCTCTCCACCAAATCGTCAATATATGTTTTTCCAAAGATATTATATTAATTATCAGAGCTTTGCCGAATATTTTGAGTAGGCATTTCTCAATTAATGACGCCTATAACATATCTTTAATTGAATAATATGTTTTAAAATTTATCCACTTGCGTTGTTTTAACTCTTATACCTTATTCTTCCTTCAATTTTGGTCATTCATATCATGGAACTTTCTTCTTCCTTCAATTTTGGTCATTCATATCATGTAAATGGGATGTGTTGAATGGAAATCATGATTTTTATATATAAAGTTTCAAATCAACATAGATGGTGCGATTCATATCATGATATCCGCAAACTTGAAAGAAACATTTACAGAGATGAGACATTCTTCTATCGATAACTCTAAATCTCTTGTTGTAATATGATATCACTGCCAACGACTTGGGCAGAATAACTCAAATCTTTCATTCAATCTTAGACAAGAAAAAGGCAAGAAAAACTGCTTAGTATGAGGATTCCTCTGTATGAGACTTCATGTGAGAAAACCTGGTTCATCTCTACTTTCTACCCAATAGTTGTGTTCTAATATATCATATGCTTTTTGCAAAGATGATTAAAGATAGTAATAGCAACATAATTTGCATTTATCATAAAACCATTAAACTATGAATCATAAATTAACATATACAAAAATCTTATATTGAATTGTTCTAAAGCCATTGATTTCCATCATCAAAGGAGATATTGATGAAAGGAGTAGCTTTCACATCAGTGAAGGAACAATTCCTCTGTGACTGACACTTGATCCATAACACCGATGTTCTCTATAAAACATTTTCCTGGAAAGTTAAACCTATTAAGACAATGAAATAGAAAAATTTCTAATATGTATAATTTCTTACAATCCTTTGCCTCATGTGATCTCCCATGTCATCCCATGCATTAGGAGACACAACTCCGGACATGTATGTTCTTGAAAACACAACGGTTGCGTATGGTTTCCATGCATGTACGAGACATAATTTTCAGCTTCCTTTTATCTTGCAATTCACCCTTTAGATCCACCACTTGTCCACCTTCAGCACCTGGATTTTGCGTTGGAGCGGTGTTCTTACACCAACCAAAACAAAAATGACAAATTAAGGATATAGAAATCCCAAATTTTTTTTTATTGTGAATAATTTACTATACTCAGGATTCTCTTTAACTTTGTTTTGTGGAAATGTCTTTCTAGTTCAATCTTAGAAAACAATAATACATTTTCAAATGAAGACATTCTATATGTAACAGTCTAAAACCTCAAATGAAGTTCTTACACTTAAAAAGCCTTATGTTAGACTAACAAAGATAGGGAATAATATGAGAATATGTAATGAAAAACGTAAATAAGCTAAGTATTTCCCTATTTATCATATACAGTCAGACTAGAAGCGACCACCTGGGTGTTCATACGGTGATACGTAATCCCATCGAACCAAGAAAAAATTAAAGAAAGTGGCACGTGAAATATGCTTGAATTAAACGTGAACAGAGTTATAATGAAAAAAAAAACATAGTATATACCTTAGAATTAATATCCAAACAACACATGAATTTTATTATCCACAAATCAAACACAAATTACAAGGAATAAGCTCAATAATATGTTCCTCTGTTATATTATAGAATCAAATCACAAATTTCCACAAAGCATAATCTTTACACACAAGCAAACCAGAGTAATAATGATGATTATATATATATATATACATACATACATACATACATTGAAACTTATATTTTTGATAAATGAAAATTTTCTCCTAAGTATTGCAACGGAGAAGCTTAAAGTGTGCCATTGGAAGAAGTTGCGGTGTTGTTGCACTAAATGGAGGTAAGTAAGTATCTCATTCCTTGCATCAAGATTTTGTTCTTCTCCTTTGAAATAATCACCATTTTGCTACAAAACCAAACTCATTACACAAACTTCAAGAAATTTGTAAGGAAACCGATGATGTATTAGATGAAATATTCATCAGTAGATACCAATATCAACAAGAATAAGCTTTTTGGTTCCTTTTGTAACAGGGAAGGCATCAATAGCCTCATGGGCATTATTGTAGTTTCCACAACCTTGAAGAGAGACCTTGAACACCAAGAATCCCTTGGTTCGAGATATATCCATATGAGCTTAATTAGGAGAAGAAACAAAGTGTTGGCTGTGGCCATGAAGCTTTTTATTAGCAAGAGAGATGGTTGACAAAAAAAAACAAATAAGAAGATGATAGACATGGTTCATTGTTAACGAGAGTTAAGAAGAGAAATGATGTTTTTTTTTAAGTGAAGAAATGAGAAAGAGTTATTGATTCTCAAAAGATGAGANGAAACAAATAAGAAGATGATAGACATGGTTCATTGTTAACGAGAGTTAAGAAGAGAAATGATGTTTTTTTTAAGTGAAGAAATGAGAAAGAGTTATTGATTCTCAAAAGATGAGAGAGGAGAAAGAAGTGGTTTGTAGTATAATTGCTCATAACTTACGGATGAAAACGGAAATCATTCTCCACTCTAGACTTAATATTGGTAACATCTATATTATAATGTATTCCATTTTATTTGTTTCAGATGGACTACAAAAATTTATTTTTCTTTTGATGACATCAACCATAATTAATCTTTGCTTACAAAAAGTAAAAGATTCCTTGAGTTTTTTTTTTTTAACTTTTTAATTCTATATGAAATACTTCTATATTTGTTAATTATATAGTTTAAGCAAATATTTATATGATTTTGGATTTTATAAATTTAATAGCATCTGGTGTCATCCATAGGAAGAAAACCTATGAAACTATTCGTAAAGTATTCCATATGTTCTTACGTACATGCTTTTGTGTATCTCAAACAAGTAATAACTTAATGGATAGTCTTAAATTGCATTTTCTAAAAACTATACATATAGGAGATTTTGATGAATGGATCAGCTTCCACAAGATAGGGTTGTTATGCGTAAGAAACCCTTCCATTGCGATTGACTCCATGTCCATCGCATCAATGTTCTCCATAAACCACCAGCCTGAAAATAAAAACCAATTACCAAAACGAAAGAATATTTTTCTTATTTCTATATTGATTGACAAACCTCTTATGCGTATGATTTCCGTGTCATCCATGCATCAGGGGAAACAACTTGAGACATGTATGTTCTTGAGAACACAACAGTTGCATAAGGCCTCCACGCACGTCCTACCCATACCTTTATGTTTCCTTTTATTTTTCGTTTCACAAAAAAAAAATTTCCGATCGCGCAGTTGGTGATTCCTTTCCATTTTTCGAAATAAAACCGTCCTTTGCGACCGAGTCAATTGTGCAATCCTGCAATGTTGTTTTGTTTCCGAGATGTTAATCAATAATATAATTGTCAATTTTTATTTGTTGAACATTAAGAAATACTTGGTAAAGCGACCTTGCAATACCAAAAATGAGGTAGATTGATCCTTCAATGAAACCTTTTTTGTCGTCCTTCTTCATCGAGAAGTATGTCTTTTGACCCAAAGAACCCACATCCATAAAAGACTTTTTTTTTTTTTTCATAAACAAAGGAATTTCTATAACATTGTATTGAATGATATATAAATTCCTTTGCTAATAATCGGAAAATAAAGCAAGGAAGAAAAGTATATGCATAAGGTAAGAGATGACTTATTAATACGGGAAGAAGGACATGATGTTGATGATATGTTGATGTGTGATCGTTAGAACTTAGAAAAATAATAGTGAAAGGAGACTATGAACCTTATCAGAATTGCATTAAACCAAATCAAAATTGCATAAAACCAAACCTTAAATAAACCGGAACACAAATGATTTCATTTGGTTTCAATTTCTATTATGTAAAATACAAAATGATTTCAAATGGTTTAAGAAAAACTAACCTATAAACACCAAAATTAACAAGAATAAGCTTTTCGATTCCTCTTGTAACAAGGAGGGCATCAACAACCTCTTGGAGACTATTGCAGTTCCATAACCTTGAAGAGAGAACACTAAGTACACCTTGGTTTAAAATATATCCATATTAGCACATTTAGGAGAAGAAACAATGTGTTGCATGTGACCATGATGCTTTTCNGCCTTGAACACTAAGTACACCTTGGTTTAAAATATATCCATATTAGCACATTTAGGAGAAGAAACAATGTGTTGCATGTGACCATGATGCTTTTCATTAGCAGAAGCGATGGTTGACAAAACAAAAACTAAGAAGAAGGTAATAGACATGGTCTAATGTTAAAGATGATCAAGAAGAACATGAATGCTTTTTGTGAATTGAACAATGAGAAAGAGGTTTTGATTCAAAAGGTGAGAGAGGAGAAAGAAGAGGTTTGCAATATAATTGCTAATAATCAACGGATTAAAATGAAATTCACTCTTTACTCTAGACTTAATATTGGTGATATCTAAATAAAAGACGATATTATAGTTTATTTTATTTTATTTGTTTGAGATGGACTCTACACAATTTTTTTTCTTTTGATTTGATGACATAAGTCATAATTAATCTTTGCTGTCAAAAAGTTATTTATTTATTAATTAATTTTATTTTTTTGGGGAAACGTAAGATTATATGGTTTTGGATTTTATAAATTTAAGAACATCTGGTGTCATCCAATGGAAGCAAACCTATGGAAGTATTTGTAAATTACTCCAGATGTTCTTACATGGTTTTGCATATCTCGGACTAGGAATAACTGAAGAGATAATAATAAATTTCCTTGTCTTAAAGCCATTCATTGTCATTAATATATATGGGATGTTGATGAACGGAGCAACTTCCACTTCAGTGAGTTGCTTTGCGTAGGGAACCTTTCCACTATGAATGACTTCCCATCCATATCATTAATGTTTCTAATAAAACACCATCTTAAAATTTAAATCCAGTTAAGAAAATGAAATAAATAATTTTATAACTTTAACATATTGGTTGACAAACCTTTGCTGTGTGTGATTTCTCATGTCATTCCATGCATCAGGGGAAACAACTGGGGACATGTGTGTTCTTGAGACAATAACAGTTGCATAAGGCTTCCACAAACATCCTAGCCAAACCTTTGTACCTTGCATATCACGAATACGAATCTTAATTGCTCAGTTGGTGATTCCCTTCCTTTGCCGTAATAAAACCAATTGTATTGTCTTTTGCGATCAAATTCATTATGCAGTCCTGCAATATTGTTTTCTTTGTTAATTAATAATCTACATGTCAAGATATATGTGTTGAAAATTAAGAGATACCTGGTAAAGTGATCTTGCAATACCAAAATGAAGTCGATTGATATTTCAATGAAGAATTCTTTCTAGAAATGTCATCCATCTTCATCGAGAAGTGTGTCTTGGTTCCCAAAGAACCCACATTTATAAAATGTTCCTTTGTATCTACAACCTTTAGAGCCACCACTTGTCCACCTTTATCACCAATAATTAGCGCGGGAGCGGTGTCCTTTTACACAAACCAAAACAAATATGACAAAACAAGGTTATAGAAATGCCTTTTTTTTTATCACAAATAATTTACAACACGAAGGATTCTGTTTAACTTTGTATCGTAGAATGTCTTTCAAGTTCACTCTTAGAAAAGAAGAATACTTTTTCCAAATGAAGACGTTCTACATGTAACAATCTAAAACTTCAAATGAAGTTCTTACTCTTGAAAAGGCTTATGTTTAGAAAGAACAAATATATTGGAATAATTTGAGAATATTTAGTGACAAACGTAAAAATTTTAGGTATCTTCTTATTTATCATATGTAATTAGATTATCAACGACCACCTGAGTGTTCGCGATGCAATTTAGTCCCATCTAACAAAAAAAAAAAAAAATGACTTGTGAAATATGAGTGAATTAGAACTAAGAAAAAATTNTTTAGTCCCATCTAACAAAAAAAAAAATGACTTGTGAAATATGAGTGAATTAGAACTAAGAAAAAATTTATAATGAAAAACCAGACTATACCTTAGAGTTAATATCAAAACAACACAAGAACTTTTTAATCCACAATTCTAACAAAAGTACAATGAATAAGCTCAATAGTAGGTTCCTAAGTTCTATAACAGAATCAAATCACAAATTTCCACAAAATATAATCTTTACACACAAGAAAGCCATAGTAATAGTGATGATTATATATACACCTCGAAACTAATAGTTTTGGCAATGAAATTTTCTCCAAGTAGTGCAACGGAGAAGCTTGAAAATGTGCCATTGGAAGAAGATGCGGTGTTGTTTAACTAAATGGAAGTAAGTAAATAGCTCGTTCCGTGCATCAAGATGTTGGTCTTGTCTATAGCAATGATCACCATTTCCCTACAAAACCAATCACATTACATAAAATTCAATAAAATTGTAAGGAAAACGAAGAAGTTTTAGATGAAAATGTACTATTGACACCAAAATCTATCTGTATGAGCACAATAAGGAAATAAACAAACTATTGGATGTGGCAATGAAGATTTTCATTAGCAGAAGAGATGGTTGACAAAAAGAAAGCAAGGAAGAAGATGATAGACATGGTTTTATGGTAAAGATGATCAAGAAGAAAAGGAATACTTTTTGTGAAGTGAACAAATGAAAAAGAGGTTTTGATTTTCAAAAGATGAGAGAGGAGAAAGAAGAGGTTTGTAATACAATTGCTAGTAATTTTCAGATGAAAATGGAAATCACTCTCTACTTTAGACTTAATATTGGTAACATCTAAATTAAAGACGATATTATAGTGTATTCTATTTTATTTTCTTGAGATGGAGTTTACCATAATTAACCATTGCTTACAAAAAGTAAAAGATTCCTTGAAATGTTCTATTTTTACCTTTTCTATACCACATGAAATACTTCTATTATCTTTTTAATTATATAGTGTAAGTAGATATTTATATGGTTTTGGATTTTACAAAATGATTTCATCTGGTTTTAGTTTCTAACTTACTATAAGTTTGATATGCTTTACATAAACCGAACCGCTTTGCTTACCCCAATAATGTTTTGTTGTATTTGAGAAACAAATATTGTAAAACTACTTTAACTAACTCAGTTTCAAAAGATTTATAAATAGTATATAGCCTATGAGTCACTACATGTTCATTTTAAAGTAATGATCAATAAAAATTAGTGACGCAAACAAAAATGTACTTACATGCTGTTTATACATTTAAAAAAGTGTTTATACATTCTTTTTACAGACTAGAAATCTAACCATTACTGATACATTCTTTTATTAGCATCTCTTTATTCAGAATTCGCAACTGGTTCATTATGGTTTTCTACATAACCAACGACATTTTATTGACTTTCATTTTTAAAGAAGTTTAAATAAATGTTGGCATCTCCTAATAGACTCGCATTCAATTTCACTGGATGTTTTGTCTTTACAATAATAAATATAGGCACAAACTAGGAAAAATGTAAGCAGTCATATAGCTATATGTAGTTACCTTTGAATCCGTTATACTATGACTACGCAAACATCCAATATGATACTCTTATTCACACTACTGCAAATAGATATAAGTAATAGTAGTAATTAGTTTGATATGCAAATTACATAATAATGTAATTTAAGATCCTGCCATGATTCAAATAGTACTTGATCATATTACGATGGCTCATGACCCAAATCCGGATCTAAAAAAATCAGATTCACTGTGGTAAAAAAACCTTTGATCACATATATATACTGTTTTAGTTTCAGGAGAATTGGGGGGATAACAAAATGTTTTTTTTTTAACAATTTACTATCTAACCAATTTAAATGGTTGGCTAGGATATGTTGTGTATAAGTTGTAAAATGAACACAAATGCCTTTTTCTCTTATCTTTTTTTTTTAATGTCACTTTAAATAGTTGATAACCCCTTCTCATCTATTTTAGCTTTGAATAATCTCATATATATTTATTGATTTTTAATTTTACAATCCAATTAAAAAATTTTTTTCCGTATATACCAAATGGACATAGATAATTCTTAAAATGATATACGTTTGTAACTAATAGTATGTCATTATATTATATATATGATAGAACGCAATTTATGAAAAAATTCTCCAAACGTCTCATACTTTTTTGTTTGTTTTTGAAATTTGAAATATGACATGCAGACAAAAAAATCTAGGTTTTTTAATAGTCTTATGAGCCTGAATAAAATTAAATAAAGAAATTGAAAAAAAAATGATGAAATGAGAGAATAATTTATTTTTTCACACGTTATGATTACCTTCTATGTTCTTGACAACTCGAATGCATCGTCCAGCTAACTCCACAACATGATCGACTCTTAGTTTCCCAACACCGGAAGAATGAACATTGTATTCTTTGAAAATTTTGCTCAAGGACTTTTTCTGGCAGTGTTTGCTTCTCACAATATTTCCACTGCTAATTACCACGAGGAGTAGTTGGAAGAAAAACACAAGATATCATGAATACATGATATTGAAGATTTGCAGATGTTCTCAGAAAATTTCCATAAACCATTGTTTTCTTCAGAAGAGGTGACCTCTTAGTTTGCTGAAGAAAAACCAATTCTGGTTTAATGAGTTTCAGAACACCATACAATGCGTTTGAAGCCCTCACAGCTGCAAAGTTGGAAACAACTCCAACCCCAGCAAGTTCATGTCATTGACAATTACAGAAGAAAATCTTAGATTCAGATTTCACTCTCTTTCAACGAGACTTTTTAAAAATGCTATCAGGTATGGATCCTAGGAGGTCTCTCAAGGCGTCTCTGCTATTTGGACTAGCAAATATTTCACCATTCTATCTATGTGTAAAAAGACATGAACTAAACGAGATATTTCATATAAAGTTTACATTGACAATGTTGGGATATCCTAGAACTTAAAGCCAGTGAATTGTTGTCTAGGATGATAAAGATGGACAAGTTCATCTTAAGGAATTTTCATGTATCCAAGTTAATTTTGTGTATGAGTTTCATAAGGTGTACGGTTCTAGTGTTTAACGTAGGAAAGTTGCATACACTGCTTTTAATCCAACTTATTTTTTGTTTTGGTACTCGTATGTCAATATTTTTCTTCTCCTCTAATTTTTTTTGTTTTGTATTTTAGTCAAATACATCTTCTTAGATTTGAATTGAAATGGTTGTTGATCTTGATTATTTTGTCTGTTGCATAAGAAACAAATCAGCAGTGTTGATTCGTAGCTCATGGGATAAAGCTCTTGCATCTCGCGTGTTCTTATAAACCTAAACTTTTAGGTATTAAATTTACAACTATTTTTAGTTAAGTCTTCTAATCCCAAATGGTATTCTCAAGTCTAAAGGACAACATACTAGAGTCGACAAAGTCTCCAAACTCATGATCTATGAATCTGGTGTAGATGCAGGAAGTTCATTAAAGCTTAAAGCTGAACCTACTTCCTCGAAGAAGCAAGTCAGTTTTTCTTTGTTTTTATTATATGTAAATGTCACTGCCCAAGCTTTCTTTGTTCTTTTGCTAATAGATTGCATATCTTATAGAAATTTTGAGCCAAAATAAAAAGAAGAAAAAACAACAATGAAGAAGCAAAAAACAATATACAAAGTAAAATATATTATAATTGTCTAGAATTTAACACATCTAATTTCAACACGTTCCATCAATTAAGTGGAGTTTGAATGGACAAATTCAATAAGTTCAAAAGAAGATGATGAATGTGGTTTACAAGGATATTTGTGACCTCTCCGGATACAAAATTACCTTTTTACATGCATCTAAGACAGTTTCCGGTGACTTTAGTTTTGCAATGATAATTAATAAGAGTCAAGGACAATCTCTTGAACATGTGGGTTTGTTTCTATCCAGACTTGTATTATCTCACATAAAATGATATGTTGCACTTTCAGGAGTTAAGTAGAGATCCAGATTCAAAATTCGAAAACCATACAAAGAAGGGAAGGTGCACAAAAGAACTATCAATATCGTCTACAAGATGTTTGATAATCTTTATTTAGTTTACAGTTTCTTTAAAATTAAAATTTTGGAACATGTTTCCATCTTCTTCTTTTTTATCAATAATACTAAGACTAAGTAGCTTTATCAAACACAAACTTATAACATTATATTTCAAATTCCTTATAATTATTTATTGTAATTAATTATTTTGTATTTAATATAACATAAAAATTAAATCGTAGCCAGCACAGTGTGCGGGTCGGTAATCTAGTATATATATTTCTTCTCATTTTGCCTTCCTAAACGGGATAAAATTTACCTTCCCGACAGGAACAAAGTTGTTGATCCATGAACTAAACTTTATGTGTTGAACATTAAGAACACATGTGTGTGTTGTTGCCTGGTAAAAAAACCTTGCAATATCAAAAATGAAGAAATCGATCATTCAATGAAACAAAAAAGTGTCATCCTTCCCGGTCTAATAGTGTGTCTTGGTTCCTGTAGTACACATATACGTAAAAGACATATTTTTCTCATACAACTCGTAGAGCCACCACTTGACCTTATGTATCATGATTTGTTGTTGCACCAGTATTCTTCTAACGCCCCAAAAATTCCAAATGAATTTCTTAAACGTCACAAACATAATTAAAATAAATAAAATACTACAATTCCAGAATTTGCAAAGTCTAAAGTCTCAAAATCATTTAAATTTTAAAACTCGAGAAAATTTAAAATATAGGAAAAACTACCAAGTCTTGCCATACATTGGAAAAAAGACTCTAAGCTTGAGGTCCGAACTGCTCCTTCTCAAGCTTACATGCACGGAAATCAGAACTTATGTGAGCAAAAATTGCTCAGTGGAACTAAACCAGAGAAACATGTACCAACATGTATGATTCCACACAGAAATATGTTTAGGTATTGGTTCAATTAACAAATATCAAAGTTATAAACATATTACACTTAGAATAAATATCATAATAATAATCAACAAATCACAACGAAATTCAGTGTATCAAGATAATCACAGTGACAAATGACTGAGTATTTAACCATGCCAAACAAAGTGGTGGACCCTAACATTAGACACCCAATCGTAAGCTAACATATACATAACTTGAGAAAGTTCGTGCGTTGCGCAAAATAATTTGTTTGATGACTATTTAAAATATAAGAAATAATCAAAACAATTAAATTTTTTATCCAATTATTATGTATAATATTTTTATAAATTGGATAAAACAAATTTGGTATTGGAACTATTTGAATAAATATTTAAGATGAAACATGTGTTCACTGAACTACTATTTACCTTTCTTACATTTTCAAGAATTTTTTCATAACAATGTCATCTTGTAGTTAATATTTAACTACGTACTTTGATATCTTAACATATTACGTATTTTGATTAACATATCAAATTTTAGAAGATATTTTTAAAAGATTTACATGAAAATATATAATGAATTTATTGAATATTAAAAATTTGTGTAATGTATCATCATAGTATCTATATTGTTACTATATTATAGATATATTGTCCATTACTTGTAAATATTTTATTTTGTATCATATCATTAGTCTTTTTTTACACTGACACACTTTTATTGGGAAGATGGGTTTGAAAAATTTATGAGAAGAGAAGGGAAACCAAATATAAGCAAGACTGTTTTTTCTTTGAGTATATTGGTTCTTTTTGTATTTATTCGTGTTATGTGAGAGAATTTAATAGATACTAGATTACTGGCCCGCACCTTGTGCGGGCTGTGATTTTTATTTATATCTGATATAAAAATGATGAATTATTAATGTGAGTGGGTAATAGAAGATATGCATCCATATGATAATCTTCAAAACACTGAACCAAACATAAATTATTGTAGTACTAACTTAAACTAAGAAAGATTATCAAAAACTTGTTTGAAGACGACATTTGTTGTTTGTTTCTGGACCTTCCCATTCTCGTCTGTTATGAGTATTTTGATTCCCGACCTCGAATTCACTCTCGAAAGTGCAACATATAGCTGACCATGAGAGAAAACAGAAGTAGGTAAATACAACCCTACACGTTCCAGAGATTGTCCTTGGCTCTTATTAATCGTCATTACAAAAGACAAAGTGACCGAAAACTGTCTTCGTCGCATGTTGTACGACAACTTGTGATTGGTAGGAGTCACAAACATCCGAGGTATGAGAACAGGTTCATTGGGCACATCTTCACTTCCACCGATGATCTTAGCGTGTACAGCGTGCTTAGTCATTTGCATGATGATAAGTCTAGTCCCATTACACAATCCACCCTTCGGGTCAATGTTACGAAGACACATGATCGGAGCACCAACCTTTAGCTTTAATTTATGCTTTGGTAAACCTGGAATATTGATGGCATTAAGCATTTCAACTGGGTAATTAATATCGTCTCGAGGTCCTTTTATTGCTGGGGCAATGCTATCAGAGCTCCAGTAAACTTTTTTTTCACCTAAGATATAAGACGTAATCATTAAATTTAGCAGTTGCTATCAACATTTTGAAAGTTATTGGAGCCATCATGCACACGTAGAAACAAAGTATGAAAGTNGAGCCATCATACACACGTAGAAACAAAGTATGAAAGTGGAGGTTTGGCTAAATACCTGGCAGACGTTTAAGCATGAATTTGTTGATAGTGTACACGTCGTCATTTGTAGGACATATAATTGCCTTGTCATTGAAAAATTTAGGATCGTTTGAACCTTTAAAGTTCTTCCCATAGTTGGCATCGACAATTGACTCAACTGGATCTCGACATTCAGTTATTAGCAAATCCTCTGGAATATCGATGTCAACAATTCCATCATTCGGTTCATTGATTTGACCTTTTCCAATTTTTAGAATCCAATCCGAATACTCTTGAAGTTGTGCAGCTTCCAAAATCGAATTTAGCAGCTCATAACCTCATGTTCTTCGTTAGAGTTAGTATCTTG
The DNA here is from genome assembly GCA_900406295.1 of Aurinia saxatilis. Lineage (NCBI taxonomy): Eukaryota > Viridiplantae > Streptophyta > Magnoliopsida > Brassicales > Brassicaceae > Aurinia > Aurinia saxatilis. The sequence continues at coordinate 30,312 of OVAP01000771.1, forward strand.
CAATGTTCCCAAATGGA
>OVAP01000772.1:0-20671 GCA_900406295.1 Aurinia saxatilis
TCTTCTTTTCTTCTTCAGTAAGATTCTCATCTTCTCCCGTAGATGGAGTATTCTCAACAAGCGCATCCTTCAAACCAAGAAAGCTCAGATGTGCAAGCATCCGCTTCTTCCATAGAGAAATCGCCTGATCCATCGAATCTCTCCACTTCGATCTTCACGTTCGACNGCTCGACAAGCGCATCCTTAAATCCAAGAAAGCTCAGATGTGCAAGCATCCGCTTCTTCCATAGAGAGAAATCGCCTGATCCATCGAATCTCTCCACTTCGATCTTCACGTTCGACATATCGTCGAGCACCTCGTGAACACACCTTCAACAGACGCTCTGATACCAATTGTTGAAACCGATTGCTTCGATGATACGCAATCACTTGTATTTACAATCGCAATCGCAATCTCACTATACTCTCTACACTCTCTCTTTTGTAGGTATGATAATGGAACAGAGTAGAACAGAGGAATGCAGAGGAAGAAGAGAAGAGACACCGGACTTTTTACCCTGAGTTCACCGTGAATGGCTACTCTCAGGGGCTTGACGACACAAGCAAGATTTCACTATCTTTTCTCTAGCTTTTCTTTGTACGGTTACAGAGAGATAGTACAATACAAGTTGTAACAAACTTATATACAGATCTTATCCTCTCTTTCACCTCAAAACAGAATCTGTTTCTTCTTCCTTTCCTGTTGACTAGCTTTGACTCACAGAGATGAAGTCAAACCAGAGATAATCCTGAACCAGAAGTAAACCGAACTGTAAACCACAGTTCCTCTCTTGATTCATATCTCATGAGCTAACCCAAACCCGGTTTACTCTTCCTTGAAAGTGTGTTCGTAATCAGATATTCAACATTTAGGTTACACTAGTTCCAAAAGAAGACTTCATTCATAAATAAAACATTTAAAAACACAACTTCCACGTACAAGAGAGGTAAACTATAATGGATCTGAAAATGATGTGGGAATTTAATCAGTGTCACTTAAATATTTTGAATACTCTTCTTGAGACTACAAATTATCTGCAATTAAGCGACAAATGGCAACAAGTATTCGGTAGCCACGTGAATTAGAGACTTCTTCGTACTTGAAATCGCCATGAAACTATAGTTGGTGTTATATAAAAACATAACGTGATTGCTCTTGCAATGTGTATGTGTTACATGTTTTTAATTAGTGAAATGATTACATTAGTATATAAATTCGTTTACAAAAAAGAAAAGAAAAAAGGGCTCTAAGTTTACATTACAGAAAGGAAAAAAGAAGAGAATCTCAAATGGGACATGTAGGTATGAGCAGCATTAAAGCACGTGAAACATTTTGAAGCAAAGAGACACTTTATTTCTTTGATGCCAGATCTCTTTCAACCATACATATGTGGATAACCACTGTTACATTATTGCGTCTTGAATCCTGCCAGTCTGTTAAAAGGTAGATAATAGGTTTTGCTTTTTTCTTTTGATTCACATTAGTATATACAAGTAATTAAGTATGAAACCTAGGTTAGTTAACAAGAAGAAAAACAGTATTCGATAGCCTAAATATTTCACTTAACTTTAAAAATCGTTGCTAAATGTCAATGTTAGCAATGTAATTTAATTTTTTGCTCTAACTCAGATGTTTTAGCGATGATAGTGACCTTTGTTTTAGTGTTGCTACTTAGAGACGGTTTGGCTATAATTTTTCAACGCTAATTAGCATAATCATTACTAATTAGTAACATTTTTCTATGTCATCTGACATAATCGACGTTCCGTTACTAGTTTTGTAATGATCACCCCGAGATATGTCACGGATGGACTCTTACAACCAGTTTTGTCATGTTCTTCTTTTATTGACAGAAGATAATATTCCTTTTAGTGGTTTGGACGAAATTTTTCCACCACATATTTAACTAATACCATGTTCAATGGTAGGGATTACTATCTATTTTTAATTATTAAATTTATTATTAAAATAAGTTTGAGATTCTAAACCTCTCCCAACAACTCCTAACTAAGAGACTCTCTCTTGCTTTTAATTTCTAAAATAACAATTTTAATTTATTTATAATACAAAAAATAAATAAGAACTCCTTCTAAAATTCACCATTGGACATGCTCTAACCTTTTCACTGATAGAATATTATATATATATATATATGTACCTGAACCTATAAACATCAATATTAATCTTAAAATTGATTAGATACTTTTTAGACAAAAAAATGTACCCTTTATCTGATTATAAAGGATGATTTTAATCAAAACGAACGAATCTAACTACTCCACCGACGATTTCACAACAGAAATCAAGTTTGCTACTATAGAAGTTTAGAACGATCTCTTGTCTCATCTAGAATAAGAGGTTCTGTAAATTCAGTTTTTGTTGAAAAAAGGAAATTACCCCATTATATTTAAAAACATATTTCTAAGATATTTTAGCAAAAAAAAGAAAGATAAAAATTTAACATCGGGTGCATATACAGTAGTATATCACACGAGACTAGACTATGGGTCATCATTTTCATTAGCTTCCATATTTGGTCATTTTCAGGCAAAATATAAAAAATATCTCCACATCTCAAATCAAAATTTGTATTCCCTATTCAATTTTTATACCTACCACCATAACAATCCTATTTATTTCAACGGACCATATCCAAAAGAAAAGAAAGAAAAGGTAAAGAACAGAGAATCCAAAAGATATGGGTAAAGATAAGACTTTACCATTGCTCGACCCTCGTGAGCCACCAGAGCTCAACGGAACCAAACCTGCGTCTCAAGTATGGGCCAAAGAGTTTGGTCAAGAATCAAGACGGCTCTGGGAGCTAGCTGGACCAGCGATCTTCACAGCTATAAGTCAATACTCTCTCGGTGCACTAACTCAGACTTTCTCTGGTCGTATCGGTGAGCTCGAGCTCGCTGCTGTTTCTGTCGAGAACTCTGTAATCTCCGGTCTTGCTTTCGGTATCATGGTACGTACGTAATCACAAGACACGTGTCTGTTTCTTGTTTTGTTTTGTGGTCAAGTAAATGGCCACGCACTACAAATAAGACTCAATAATATTCTTACTAGTCATTTAAAAAAATTATTTCATGGTTTTGAGATCTTATCGTGCATTTAAAATTAATTTCATGATTCTGCATTTGTGATTGTTAAAAGTTTTGTTGACCAAAAAGGGTAATTTTGGCTTAATTTAATCATTCATACTGAAGAAAGTTGGGGTTGCCACTTGCAACTTAACATTAATCCATAAAAAGAAAAAGATAGCTAAAATGATTTTTGATTTTAGTGAATCGAATTAGTTTCATATCTAACCTTTTATGTGACATTCAGACTTACTTTACTTGCTTACCTCTAGAAATTAAATTTGTATAGGGTCTAAGAGGTTTAAACCAAATTACTGAGATATTTATGCAGACTTTCTATTCCCCACTCAGTTCATCATCCTAAACATCCTATATAACAAAACGAAGAGACTATTATTGACAATTAGAATACTTTTATTTGATTAATTCTTTTGTTCCAATTTAATTTTTTTGAGAATTGCATTGTTTGTTTCCATTCCATTATCCTGTTGCAATATAGAACGATGATTAATAAGATGGAAACTACCAAAGCCAAACCTCATTTAAGAGATAGGACCATTTTATTTTCCCCTTAAAGCCTCACCCAATACTACTTTTTTTCATCTGACTTGTTGTTACCACTTGTTTTGGATTTTGCATTGACTTGCAATCTGCACCCTATCACCAAATGACAATAAATTCTATGAATTGATAGGTTCAGTATCTATAGATAGTTTCTTCATTTTTCTTTTATCATGGAAATTTATAACTCAACTGTGTATGCTTATTGTCGACTAATATATGACAATTATTAATTAAAAATATATAATATAGGAAGTATACAATCTTATATGAACATAAATACTTGTGAAGTTACCAACTATCAGTGTAATGTAAGAGTGTTAAAGGTGTCATAATTCTAATCTTGTTTAACAGATTCCTACTTATTGTGTTAAAATATGGTTCTTTAAAATTAACCTCGAGGAGTCCTGATGAAATCTCTCTTGAAAAATATGTGTGATATGTTGCCTGTCATGAACTGACAATGATACCAGAGTTAACCAAAAACTAAGGTAAGAGATCAAACAATGCTAGCAATTAAATCTTGTGTTGATGGAAAATGATGGCAGTTAGGGATGGGGAGTGCGTTGGAGACATTGTGTGGACAAGCTTATGGAGCGGGACAGCTTAGGATGCTTGGAATATATATGCAACGTTCTTGGGTCATTCTCTTTACCACTGCCTTATGTTTGCTTCCCGTCTACATTTGGGCTCCTCCTATTCTTTCCTTTTTCGGCGAGGCTCCTCACATCTCTAAAGCGGCAGGTACAGTAGTTCCTATTATTCTTTTTTCGCCACTTAGTTTTGAGTTGAAAGTCTATGACGCATTCACAACAACTTAACCCCTTTTAATTCTAACATTACAGGGAAATTTGCACTGTGGATGATACCACAACTATTTGCCTATGCAGCCAACTTTCCGATACAGAAATTCTTACAGTCACAGAGGAAAGTGCTTGTGATGGCTTGGATCTCTGGAGTGGTTTTGATTATACACGCAGTCTTTAGCTGGCTCTTCATTCTTTACTTTAAGTGGGGACTTGTTGGTGCAGCCATCACTCTCAATACCTCGTGGTGGTTTATTGTTATCGGTCAGCTTTTGTATATCTTGATCACCAAATCAGACGGTGCATGGAGTGGATTTTCTTGGCTTGCATTTCAGGATCTCTTTGGATTTGTCAAACTATCCTTAGCCTCTGCTGTTATGCTCTGGTACCAATTATTTCATTTTATGGCTAACAGACACTTTTATGGGCTAAGTTTCGATTAGATGACGGGTTTGCTATTTTGAATTATGCAGTTTGGAGTTTTGGTACCTGATGGTTCTGGTTGTTGTCACGGGTCTCCTTCCTAATCCGTTGATACCAGTCGATGCCATCTCCATTTGGTAACCATTTTGTGCTGGTCTTTGTTTATTTTCCATCGAGACAATGTTTCTTTAGTAAACTTTTTAGAGTTTTGGATTTCACAGCATGAACATAGAAGGTTGGACCGCCATGATTTCAATCGGGTTTAATGCTGCCATAAGGTAAGATTTCTACTTTTTTGTTTCATTTTACTTCTCTAAAGCTACATAAGAAAACTAATCAAACTCTCATAAATCTTTCTCTTGGTGTGATCAGTGTGAGGGTATCGAATGAACTTGGAGCGGGAAATGCAAATCTAGCGAAATTCTCAGTGATAGTTGTCTCCATAACTTCAACTCTTATCGGTATTGTGTGCATGGCTGTTGTCTTAGCCACAAGAGACAGCTTCCCTCATATCTTCACTTCGAGCGAAGCTGTGGCAGCCGAAACCTCGAGAATAGCCATCTTGTTGGGCTTCACTGTCCTCTTGAACAGCCTCCAGCCTGTCTTGTCAGGTACCTCTCAATGAGTGCAATAGGAATTTAAAAGAAAAAAAATTAGGATCAGAAACATTGAGTTGGGATCACTTCTGTAACGTTTCAGGGGTTGCGGTTGGAGCTGGATGGCAGTCGCTGGTCGCATACGTGAACATTGCGTGCTACTACATTATCGGACTACCTGCTGGTCTTGTTCTTGGATTTACACTAGACCTTGGCGTTCAGGTTAGCTTTTAACCAACACTATAAAGAAATATACTCCTGTTCTGTTTTCTGTTCACCCCGAATTTGTAGATGCATTGTTCTTTTTCAGTTTTGGTATTAATTCGTGTGTGAAATTTGTAGGGAATATGGGGAGGTATGGTAGCTGGAATCTGCTTGCAAACACTTATATTGATTGGAATCATTTACTTCACTAACTGGGACAAAGAGGTCTCTTACTTCAGTCTCCATATATATCCTCTTTCTTTGCTATGTTCCTCCTTTGTTTTTGTTTGATCATTTAATTAGCTCTGAATTCTGCAGGCTGAGCAAGCCGAGAGTCGGGTTCAGAGATGGGGAGGCACAGCGCGGGACTGATCAGTTCCTTGATTCTTTGTTGATGTTCAATGATGAGTAAACTGTTTTTCCAAGAACAATGTAATCTCGTTTTTGTGAAGATATGGTTACTAAGTCGCATTTCTTGATTACCTAATGATGAGATTTTTTTTGGTTAGTTCTACGTTCATATAATGTCATTGAGTCCAAGAATGTTATGTTTAGGTGCAAGATCAATTGCATAAAAAGAATTTGAATGCAAAAATATGCCATCTGAGCTTAACAAAATATAAAATAAGCTTACAGAATTTATTAAAATGTTGAAAAAACTATACTCTTATAAACCATATGTTGTATTTCTCTTCATTTAAATTCATCATTCTATTCCAAAAGCAATATTCTGTTATTTATGGACTATAGTTTTACCATCAAGAGTATAAAATATCAGTTCAATACCAAAATGTGCTTCAAAAATTTGGATTAGAGGTGTCAATTGGGCCTGCCCGCACATACAATTTTTTTTCTTGAGCTATAATATGGACAGTGCGTATGGACATCGAATAAAAATGGACTTGTCCATGTCTGCGGGGCTATCCACGATGTTTTTTCACAATTTTTTGGTTTTTTTTTGTATAAACTATAGTTTATTAATCATGATGCTTTTTAAAGAAATTATTTTGTTTTTGGAGAATTTGGATTTTGGTGATTAAAAATTTATATGACAATAAAATTATACATCAATTGTAAATTTAATAATCCTGAAAATACTAGTTTATTTATTTCCATTAATGTAAAAATTCGATAGAAATTTCAAAAACCAAGCACACAAAGACAAAGTTTTTAAAAATAAATTTCTACATCTAGTTTAATAACCATTTCACACAAATACAAAGTCATCGTTTAAAAACAAAAAGACATTGATAATACAAAGTCATAAATAGTTTCTCCTCTTCACTTCATTTGCCAATTCTATCTTGATTTTGATCTTGTTTTTTTCTCCTCCACATCAAATAGAATTCATCATCTAATAAGATACAAAACACAACAAAAACAATTAAGTAGTTAGAATCCAAATTTACAATAATAATAACAATAAAATATAAACTATTTACCAATTTCTTGAAAGTCCCATATCCAATTTCTTGCACAAATCAATGTTTGGACACTGGTAGGTAGAAAAGAACTTCTATACTTGTGGAAAACCCTACTAGCTATGCGAGGATTCCAACGCGACATTTGTGATGGGTATACTCAAAACATCACAATCCATAGATGATAACTCATAAATCGACTTAAGTTATTCTTCCAATATCCTAAAACATATAATGTCTTTAAAACAACCATATCCAAAGGTACTTCTTCCAAATATGCGTCTAATGATGATTTTTCATTACCACTTGTTTTTGAGAAACAAGATGCATAATATCCTTGCAATTACAAACCCTTTATCAGATTTATAAACTTAAAAATGAATTTATACTCACATATTTTAAGTTGTTCAGAACATTATCAATGTACGTTATGAGACATTATTAATTGTAGATTAATTACAAACTACTACAAACTCCAAATAATTCTAAACATTATCAATTACGAACTACTACGCTTTCAATTGTTCAAAACATGAACAAAAAAGAATAGAGAAACTTACACTATAGCCGACTGAAATAGTATCTTTCGGATTTTCATTTGTGAATTGACAGAACTGTTGATCTATCTGTAAAGCACCAAAGAGTTTATATATTATCTTATGCATATAACTTGGCCTGACAAGTATACGTATCCAATATCTTTAAGCAATATTTTTGAAAAGATAATTTTAATCTTAGATCTAACAACTGCAAAAGTATCATTGTATTCTAGAATTCAAATATAACACATAATCTACAACATTAATAATGTGAATACGTGTTTTTTATACTAAAATCGAAAAAATCTGATTTAAAACCAAAATACAAAATTGACATTAAAACTTATAGAATTTGGTTTCAAAACTAAGATTGTAAAATCATAATTTAGCATAAAAAATGTGATTTCATTTTAACACCAGACATAAGTCTTTTTGTACAAATTTAACCACAAATCACAGTTGTTAAAATCTACTACAAAGTTTAATTACAAAAGCTAATAATTGTTGTTTGTTATTAATACATGATGGAGTTTTGGCAAAATGAAATGTTTTTTTTTTCCTTTAAATGATTTTTCTCTAAAACAAAAAAGCCTTGCCACGTAATTTCGAAATTACTGAGAGATTCAACTTTCTTAAATCGTAAGGCTAATAATTTTCTTTTACCGGTCATCATCACCTGCTGGATCCCGTCTTCGACGAGTAAAAGAGGAAGAGAGAACGCGCAACACCAATGGCGAAATCTAGCGCCGACGATGAAGAGCTCCGGCGAGCTTGCGAGGCGGCGATCGAAGGAACCAAGCAACAGATCGTTATGTCGATACGCGTCGCCAAGAGTCGCGGTGTTTGGGGAAAGTCTGGAAAATTGGGTCGCCAAATGGCTAAACCTAGGGTTCTCGCTCTTTCCGGTGAAATATCCTACCTCCTTGTCTCTTTTGATCATTCAGATTCGATAGCATTTCTGGATTCTCGACTTTTCTCTTATAACCTTTAATCACTCGATCTTCGCGTTGTTTGGCTAGTTTAAGCATTGAGTTTTGGTGTCTATTGCATTAGATTAGGATTATTAGACGTAATAGGATAAGCATAGTAAGGTAATCGACTTGTTTTGAGTTGGAGAAATTGAAAATTTCACTGTTCTTGTAGAGGATTTTGGTAGTGTCTACTCTTTGTATCTCAATGATTTTATATAAGGTTGAACCTGTGTTGAGTTGTGATTCTAGTGAAATAGATGTTGCATCACATCCATGTTTCGAATTCTTATGAGTAATCAACTGAGTATGTTTGTTTATTTTGCTTAATGCAGTTAAATCCAAGGGTCAGCGGAAGAAAGCATTTCTTCGAGTCATGAAATATTCAAGTGGAGGAGTACTGGAGGTAATGATCTTTTTTTTTTATCCAAACGACTCACAATATCATTCACGTTGAAAGAAGATTGTTAACAGTCGAAATTTATGCATACCATGGTAGCAGATTTCTGATGTTTTTAAATTTCTTTGTTGATCCAGCCTGCGAAAATGTATAAACTGAAGCATCTTTCAAAGGTGGAAGTTATAACGAATGACCCAAGTGGATGCACTTTTACTCTGGTAAGATTACTCAGTAACTTTTACGAAGTGGTCAATATGTAAGATCTCAATAACAAATGCATGCTTGCTCAAATAATTTGTACATTTTAGTTTAAGAAATGGAACATAAAGGCTGAGTGTGTTATTGTAAAATACTGTTCAACATTTTCCATGTTCCCTCTGCTATTTCTGATGCAAAGTCTTTCAGGGATTTGACAATCTCAGGAGTCAAAGTGTTGCTCCTCCTCAGTGGACCATGCGCAACACTGATGACAGGTACTGCAATTACAAACAAAAATATATACTCCTACAAGATGTGAAGGATAGATGACAAGTGACGATATCTTTGTTCATATCATTTTGCTCGTTTGATACATCTGTCTTGATTGTGATTATAGGAACCGCATTTTAGTTTGCATACTGAACATATGCAAAGACGTATTAACCCGCCTTCCAAAAGTTGTTGGTATAGATATCGTTGAGATGGCTATTTGGGCAAAGGTGCGGATTATAACTTATTCTGTCTTCAAATTCGTGTCTAAGTCTGTTATTTCCTAATAAATGCTTTTGTATGTACTTATGATTCTTATCTTCGCTCCTTTAATATGTGAGTTCTTTTTATATAATGGCTTCATCTCCTTTGTTTTCATATTATTGGTCTAGGATAACACTCCAGTAGTCACTACTCAAAGAAGTACAGAAGATGGAGAACCTGTTCCTGAAACTGAAACAAAAAGTGACTTGAAAGTTACTGTTGAAAAAGAACTAGTCTCCCAGGCCGAGGAAGAGGATATGGAGGCTCTCTTGGGAACGTATGTCTTCTATTCTCTTCCGGTCATCATTTCAATTAAATACTCCTTAATGCAGTTACTTGCTCAATTATTTGGTAAATCAGTATATGTGTCTTATAAAGGAGGACTTGACTATTTAGTCTGCATTATTTTTATATGGAATGAAGAGATAAGAGTAAAAAATAAACACGAAAGGATATCAAAGCTTTTTGCCCTGTAAATCGTGAGCTTGTGACACTAAGTTTTTACTAAGTTATATTGCATATATGTCCTGCCTGCTTAGTAATTATAGAACCTCTGACTTACATTTGTGCACTTGAGTGTTTTTAGTTGAAACTTTTTGCCATTTTTGAAACTAGAAATTATAGAACTGCAGTTATCTTTTCCACTTAGTTTTGCCAGATTATTGACACGGCTAATATAATTGACGTGTACAGTTATGTAATGGGCATCGGTGAAGCTGAGGCATTTTCAGAAAGGCTGAAGCGGGAGCTCCAAGCTCTTGAAGCGGCAAATGTACATGCAATTCTGGAAAGCGAACCATTAGTAGATGAGGTATATCCTTTTGGACCAATTTGTTCTTCTTAGGACTATTGTGATATTTATACAGTTCTAATTTATTTATGGGAAGATCATTTAATTGAAATTTCTATATCTACGTCGTGATGCTTTTCAGGTCTTGAATGGGCTAGAGGCGGCAACTAATATTGTTGATGACATGGATGAATGGTTAGGAATCTTCAACATAAAACTTAGACACATGAGAGAAGACATTGAATCGGTAGGACACTATATCTGTAAATGATCATTTCTGGTCATTTTTTTTATTATGAGATAGCGGCACTGCATTGTTGTATATATGTAAACTAGTTGTTAGTAAACTCATCTCCTAGATATATGTTGATTTTTATTTTCGGTGGTTGGTACTGGCTTTCATATTACTTTTGAAATATGCGAGAGTGAGAGAGTGAGAATGATTTCAAGTATTTGTGTTGTTTGACTGACCGTTACCTTCAAATGTCAACACACAATCTCATTTTTGTGGTGGTATCCAGATAGAAACTCGAAACAACAAGTTAGAGATGCAATCTGTAAACAATAAAGCTCTCGTCGAGGAACTAGATAAAGTTATTGACAGACTGCGTGTGCCTTCTGAGGTTCGTTTCACGTTATTTCAGCCATATGAATATTCGTTATGCTTTCTCTTCATCTACCTACTTGGTTCACTTATAGACGTGTTGTTGATTGCAGTATGCAGCATCCCTAACAGGAGGCTCATTTGATGAAGCGGACATGCTCCAAAATATTGAGGCTTGTGAGTGGTTAGCCAAAGCTATAAGGGGTCTCGAAGTGCCCAACTTAGATCCAATCTATGCTAATATGCGAGCTGTATGCCTACGAACTTAAATCTCTTTTACTTCCTCATTGTTATTCTAAATTTGCAGTTAAATCCATTTGGTATATATATTACGAGTTGTGATTACAAAAGAAAATTATTAATTGTCCAAAATGTCTAGCTTTTGTACAACAACATGAATTTCGGCTACTCTTGCTGCATTTTTTCAGGTAAAAGAAAAACGAGCAGAACTAGAAAAGTTAAAAGCTACTTTTGTAAGGAGAGCTTCTGAGTTCTTGAGAAACTACTTTGCTAGTTTGGTAGATTTCATGATCAGCGACAAAAGCTACTTTTCTCAGGTACTACTTTTGCGAAATTCTATCGGTTCACTATGAACTGTAGAGATTATAATTTTGCATATATATCGATGCATCTTATATACAGAGAGGGCAGCTGAAGAGGCCTGACCATGCAGATTTGCGGTATAAATGCAGAACATATGCTCGTCTTTTACAACATTTAAAGGTAAGACAGAGAAATGACCATGTGACATTCTAAAAGCTCAATGCAGTGCATTGAATCTTAACTTATCTCCGTTCTTTTTGCAGAGTCTTGATAAGAACTGTTTGGGACCTTTGAGAAAAGCATACTGCAGCTCACTGAACTTACTCCTTCGTCGGGAGGTGAGGGACAAAATTTCTGTTCTCTATCGATGTGACCACCGATTTATTGAAATCTGAGCTGACTGAAGTTGCTAAAATTTACTGAACATTAACTGCATGGATATGTATTAAAACATCATCTTTTCTTCCTTTCCCAGTAGAGCTGTATATATTTAATTCATTTTACAAGATATTTTTTTCGTTGAATATACAGGCTCGTGAATTCGCAAATGAGCTTCGTGCAAGTACAAAAGTATCACGAAATCCTACTGTCTGGTTAGAAGGGTCTACAGGTTCCAGTCAGAATGCAAATACTGATACCTCCGCAGTGTCAGATGCATATGCCAAAATGCTAACAATATTTATCCCTCTTCTTGTCGATGAGGTAGTTATGAAAGCTATGATTTTACGCTTGGCCTTTAAATGCAACAGATGCATGTACAAAAACCTCATGTTTCCCTTTTGCTTCATACCACAGAGTTCCTTCTTCGCGCACTTCATGTGCTTTGAGGTACCAGCTCTTGCTCCACCAGGAGGTTCTGGCAATAATAGTAAAAGTCGGTCCAACAATGATGATGATGATGATTTGGGGATCATGGACATTGATGAGACTGACAAGAAAACTGGTAATGTCAAATTGTCTTCCATTGGTAAAGCTGTCACATAGGGTCTAACGGTTCTGAAAGCAAAACAACTGTTCAATTCTGCAGGTAAAAGCTCCCCAGACCTGACGGCATTAAATGAATCCCTCCAAGATTTACTTGATGGTATTCAGGTAATAACGTTTCTACTTTAGATGAAAGACACGATTGCTAATTTTCATTATTACCATCTTGAGTTAGCAGTTCCTTTTTAATACTAAAAGAGAGATCTCTCTGTGTTCTTGTCACTGCAGGAGGATTTCTATGCTGTTGTTGACTGGGCATATAAAATTGATCCCCTACGGTGCATATCAATGCATGGTATAACTGAGCGTTATCTATCTGGTCAGAAAGCTGATGCTGCAGGATTTGTTCGCCTTTTGCTCGGAGATCTGGAATCGAGGGTTTCTATGCAATTCAGCCGTGTATGTTTATTCATTGATTGTTTGGTTCTTTATTCCTGGCATACTCTTCCTGTTAATCATTCCAAGTCCCCTTTACCTACAGTTTGTGGATGAAGCCTGTCACCAGATTGAAAGAAATGAACGTAATGTAAGACAGATGGGTGTCTTACCATATATTCCAAGGTAATCAGGAAGTTAAATTGTTTAATGCGGTTTAGTGCCTGAATTATTTCTCCCAATAATATTGTTGGTCAGATGGGTTATCCTAACATTATTATCTCATTGTCGTAGATTTGCAGCACTTGCTACTCGTATGGAACAGTACATACAAGGGCAATCCAGGGATTTAGTTGATCAAGCATACACAAAATTCGTGAGTACTGCTATTTTTATGATTTAATACCATTCAACCAGAAAAATTACATGGACCATGCAACTTAAGAATACTGATTGCCATGGCATGGAATAGCATACAAGTATACAACCTCAAATTGTATCTGATCTTAAATCACTTACAATTTCACCATGAATTCATTTTCAAATTGAATAACAACGATATCACTTAAAGCATGTCATTCAGTATGGTTGACAGAGTCTGACTAGCGATGTTCTACAGGTAAGCATAATGTTTGTGACCCTCGAGAAAATTGCCCAGCAAGATCCTAAATATGCAGATATTCTCCTTTTAGAAAATTATGCTGCTTTTCAGAATAGGTAAGTCATTTTCTCTCTTGCTTGGTTTATCTTCTTCTCTCAAATACTCGTATTTCCTTAATCGCGCATATTATTCTGTGTGCAGCCTGTATGACCTGGCTAATGTGGTGCCCACTTTAGCCAAGTTTTATCACCAGGCAAGTGAAGCATATGAACAAGCTTGTACCCGCCACATTAGCATGATAATATACTACGTAAGTGCTGCTTCCCACTTTCAGCTAATTCCCTTCTTTTGTAATTGTTAACTGTCAAGGTTACAATCATTTGTCTTTGCGTCATGTGTTCTTTGTCTCTCTGCAGCAATTCGAAAGACTTTTTCAGTTTGCTAAAAAGATTGAGGATTTGATGTATACTATCACCCCTGAAGAGGTTAGATAATTAATTCATAGTTTGCGTGTTACTTTAAGTTTCCATGGTAAATAAACCATATGAGGATAAGAAACCTGATACAAACTCTCGATATTTCAGATACCATTCCAGCTTGGTTTGTCGAAAATGGAACTACGGAAGATGTTAAAATCAAGCTTGTCAGGGGTAAACAGATATCTTTGGAGTATAGTAATTGTTCACATGGACCTTCTGACTTGTGGCTTTCCATTTTTTTACTTTATGGTGTAGGTGGACAAATCAATTGCGGCAATGTATAAAAAGTTGCAGAAGAATTTAGCATCGGAGGAGTTGCTACCATCGTTGTGGGATAAATGCAAGGTAACCAATTCAAACTGAATATACAAAATAGTACAGAGGAGTAAAAACTGATTAACTGAATCAAATATATGTTGTGCGAACCGGAAAACAGAAGGAATTTCTGGACAAGTATGAGAGCTTTGTGCAGCTCGTAGCCAAAGTTTACCCAAATGAAAACGTTCCCGGGGTAACTGAGATGCGAGGACTTCTTGCTTCCATGTAAAAAAAGTGATAGAACCAAAAACTCAAGGCAAGCTATATATATCGCCTTTTTGTTCTGTTATTGGTCTCAGGTTACGGATACGCAAGTCATGTTACTACTATATGAGCATTTATCAATTCTCTTTCCTTTTCTTCCTTTCTCCATTTTTGTTTTGTTGGAAATTTGAAATGTTCAAGCCTGATTTTTAAAAGTACTTGTTGTGGGGATAGTTTGTTGATGTGGTTAGGATAGGAAGTGAAGAGGATGTGTTTGTACCAAAATGTCTTTCGTATTTAAAGACAAAATGTGTTTCTTTTATCAGAAGGATTATGAGTAGTCTTCTGCTAAGAACTTTTTTTCTTAACTTTCTTAATCGTTGCTTCGGTCTTACAACCCATTTACTTCAGTCGTCAACTAAATCTACTGGTTATGATGGTTTGTCTTTTCTCCAAGTGTTTTGTGATCTCTAACTTAATCTTCATACGTTTTGTGATCTCTAACTTAATCTTCATACTTCGACGCTTTTGTTCATTGTAGTTTTCTCAGAGGAAATCAAAAGTCAATCCTGCCAATTGATCATTCTTCTTCATTTTTCTTAATAATACCATTGTTATATAGCCGAAAACAAAGAGTTTGAAAAACATGCAGATTTTTGGCAAGAGATCTCAAATTATATGTAAATACAAATATTAGTTAAATATAAAAAAATTTCTTAGAAGAGGAGAGAAAAGGTCTAAAATCCCTTATTTAAGAATCACTCTCTCCTTTTTTCACAATCTCTTCATATTTTGTTTATGTTTTACTTTATATATTACTTTGAAATTCCTCTAAAAAAAATCCTTGTTGCACATGCACTAATAACGTTTATGCTAAAATAACGTTTAACGTTTAAGTACTAGCACAAATTCAACTAAGTGAGACCAAATTTAATTTGGAAGAAATTGAAAAAAAAACAACTCAGAATAATAAGAACAAAGAGTAAGATTATAAACATGGCTCAGAAGTGCTTGAAAGGTAATCACGAGATTTAACAATCTCACTCATGTGATAAAAGGTCATTTGTTTAATCGTCATCGCCACAATTTTTTCTCAAAGAGCAAAAATCCAAAGAAATCGAATTCACCGAAAATAAAATACTTCAAAAAAAAATCTACTTTGACAATCGAAAAATCCAAACTGAAACTAAAGCTTAAAACAAAGTAACAATCTGAATCATAAACGAAACAATGTACAGACTAAAGAGGCTTTGAAGAGAGAGTAGAAGACAAAACGTTTCGTTGCCTCATATATATAGGTAACCAAGAAACTAGGGCACAACATAATAGTCAAAGACGTGATTAGCCCTAACAAGGTTTTAATATTTCGAAATTACCCTTGTCATTTCTTTGGTGTCTCCGCCATCATCAGTCTCTCTCTCTCTAAAAGCAAAACTTTTTTTTTTACTGAAGTACATTGATTCGAAAGATATGATTTTCTCCGTTGCAACGAGCTCTGTTACGAACTCAAACCTCTCCTTGCTTCATCATCATCACCATTTTAGTGATGCCAACAAAAACAGATTATCCAAATCTGTCAAGATGATAAACTCAGTGAATCATGAAAACCCAAGAATGTAATGTTCCTCTTTTCGTTTTTTTTTCTTTTCTTTGAGGCATTTTCACGAACATCTTATGTGCACTGACCAGTAATGACATAACATACTCTTTTTTGTTACAGGTGTGAGTGTTTTGATCTCTATGATCAATTAGTTCCATACAAGAAAGCTTGGTCATGGCAAAAAAACATTGTCAATGAGAAAAAGGCTTTACTTGATAGAAACCAAGAGTGCTCAGATACAGTAATCTTATTACAGCATCCTCCTGTTTACACAATGGGAACAGGAAGTTCAGAGGATTATCTCAATTTCGAGATAGAGAATGCTCCTTTTGATATCTATCGAACTGAACGTGGTGGTGAAGTTACTTACCATGGTCCTGGTCAGGTTAGATCATGTTTACAATAAACACATTGAAGCAATCACTTGAGCTAATAATTATCATTTGGTTTTGAACCTGTAGCTAGTTATGTATCCTATAATCAATCTTCGGAATTACAAGATGGATCTTCATTGGTATATGAGGATGCTGGAGGAGGTTGTTATACGTGTTCTTTCCTCGGCTTTCGACATCAATGCTTATCGTCTTGATGGTTTAACTGGAGTTTGGGTTGGTATGTCCCTGATTTCCACGTTATGTTTAGCTTCTTAGTGTTGTTTGATCTGTTTTAGATGATCTTTGCCTTGAACTAATAGATATATGTGTGTTGTCTGATCCCTTTCGTCTGCAAGGCAACCAAAAAGTGGCGGCGATAGGTATCCGTGTGTCCAAATGGATGACATATCATGGTCTAGCTCTGAATGTCACAACGGATTTAACACCCTTCAACTGGATTGTTCCATGTGGGATAAGAAACCGCCGGGTTGGTAGCATAAAGGGTTTGATTGAAGACGGGGAACATGTAAAGCAGGACGTGTCGTCTAATAAGCTTGATGACTTGCAGTTGATAGATATAGCTCATGAGTCGTTACTGAAGGAATTCTCTGAAGTTTTCCAGCTTCAGATCGAAAAGCAAACAGTTCCTAGTACTAACGTTCTGAAAGCTGATCTCCTCAAACGATTGGAGTGCTAAAGGAAAGCATCATTGGTTTTTCGATTGGATATTTGCGCCGTTGTGCAATGCTAGAGCTGTTACTACACAGGGCTATAACATTCTTGTACAGTCCTCACTATAAAGATTTTGTCTCTATAAAAGGTTATTAGGCTTTCAGATAATTGGTTTTACTCAATGATGGTTATGCAGGAAAGTTGTTTTGGATAGGACCTGGACCCTGGTGCTAAGAGATAGGAAAACAGAAGTCTTCTTGGCTGTTTGTGAAATTGTCTGTTTCTTGTAGATATTTTTGTGTGGGAGAATGGTCTCTCTATTTCTCTCCACACTGTGAATCTCCCTCCAAAGAAAGCCTATCTTCTTCTGGGATTTGACTGCAAGGGATGGCTCTGGAGACTGCTTTCTCCATGAGTTTCTGCTCTTTCCCTGTCACTAAAGCAATCCCCTTTGAGAGAGAAACTTTATCCTTTCACCGAATCACCTCGAGAGCAAAGGGAATTGCGGGTGAAGGTGAAATTCAAAGCTTTGTCGAATCTGAGAAAAGGATAAGCTCTGATGGCAACCGGTTCTGTAAAGACGAGGGAGATGAGACCCAAGTAAGAAACACAGAGGCTTGGAATGGTGGTGGCAGAGTAAAAGCAAGAAGACTTTCTCACCCCATGGATAACAAGACCAATACAATTCCACTAGTTAAGAACACGCTACAGGAACGTATCTCACCTTCTGGTCAGAAGATTTCAGGAGAGAAGAAAGGTATTGTGGACAGAAGCAAGGCCTTAGTAAAGCTAAAGTCTTTAGGACAGCAAGTGAGAGAGGCAGGTTATGTGCCTGACACGAAGTATGTTCTTCATGATATCGATGAAGAAGCTAAAGAGAAAGCATTGATGCATCACAGTGAAAGGTTAGCTATTGCTTTTGGGCTTATAAACACGCCTCCAGGAACAACATTAAGGGTGATGAAGAATTTAAGGATATGTGGAGACTGCCATAACTTCGTAAAGATTTTATCGAGTATTGAAGATAGAGAGATCGTTATAAGAGACAACAAAAGATTTCATCATTTTAGAGATGGTAGCTGCTCCTGTGGAGATTATTGGTAGTAATTTGTACTGAAAAGATTACCAATTTCAACAACTATTAGTATTACACACATATATACATAGCATCAATCATAGCCTCGCAGTTACATTTAGGATTGGTATTTGCCTTCTCATAATAGACTTTTTCAAGGAATATAAAACAGATGCAAACCCAAGGATCCCAGCTAACAAAGCTCCTCCTTTAAACCAATCAATTTCATCATCCATGAACCTAAACGCCAACACAACGAAAATGTTGGCTAAAGGCGATGTGCAGAAGCTGACAACGTTAGAGAAGAGGGAAGAAGCCAAGCACACAAGACCCACAAGTCCTAAAGACATGACTTGCCACGCAAGTGATAATCCGATTAGACTCAAAACATATAGTGGCTTCCCCTGCTTAAACGTCTCATAGTCTTCCTTGATATCTTTGAATTCTCCGCTTATGAATAGTCCCACCATACATATCAATGCGGCAATCATAGAAGCATTGGTTTGGGTCATCAAGACCGCGGAAACTTTACTCTGGGTGTTGGTTATAACCTTTTGAAACCCTAACTGCATGATACATAGAGACAAAGAAAAAGCTACCGTGCCAAAAAAGGCACACCAAGCACCTTCACTCATTCTTGACCCTTCCGCTTCACAAGGATAATAAGCATCATCCGAAGTTGTAAGGCCGGTGGCAACTCCAGAGAGAAGAATGGATAATATCATCCAACGGTTGAATTTGTGTTTGTTGATAATTTTTGTGAATATGGAAGTGAAAATCAACTGTGTTATAAAGATCAAAATGAAGAACTCTATATGTGTTCTTCCTATCGCGTATAGTTGACTATAAGCAGCAAAGAGGACACCGAGGACGATGTAAAGAAGAAAGAGTTTGGCACAATATGAATACGAAGAAGAGGAGGAAGCAAGAGTTTGTTTATTGGTGGAGAACAGAGAACGCCATAGGAAGTGAAGGAAAGCTGAAGCTGGAAACGCAGCGTTTTGAACCATAGATTGAAGCCATGTGCCTTTAAACTGTTTTGGATCATCACAAACGTCTCGTCCTGTTTGGACATAGTAGAAGTTAAGCAGAAGTGTTGATAGAACACGTCCTGTTACGACCAAACCCGAACAGACAAAGAGACAAATCCACCAGTTTCTTCGAGTCTTGACAATTTGTAACACGATAAGACTCGTTGATGTCGCTTCTCTTGGTTGATGATTACTCTCAACTCCAATATTAGCTTCTTCTTCTCCATCTAAACCAAAACAAATTATAAACAAAATTTCAGTCTGGTTTTATTAGAATCTATTATTGAGATATGATAATGAACATACCTTGTATTATTCGGTCCGGAGTATTAGCCATGATGTTCTTCTTGTGTCGAATTTTAGATTAAATATTTGGTTTTCATTGCTTTATTTGATTATTTTCTGGGCAAAGTTTTCGTTGCTTTTGTGTACATGAAAAACTCTATAAAGGATGACTCCGCGTCATGTACATATGATGTGTGTAGGATTGATGAATAGTCAAATAAGAAAGCCTTGGAAAAATACTTAGTCAAATACGCCAGCGATGGTGACACAACCAACTAAGGAGGATATAACATTATATTATATCATGTCATTAACTAAAAATATATCTTCGTAAAATAATCCAAACAAGCTATATTGTATATATATGCATAAGTTTCCATGACCAGGTTGTTTTGTCCATTATGGTATCAGTATTTTATTTAAACGTCTAATTATTATGATCCGATCTAAATAAATTATGCTATGAGTTATGTCTCATCATTCCTTTTTCTATTTATTACGTTATGTCAAAAGGTGATTATCTCATAGGCTGACTATTTTACTGAGATCAGTCTTTTTCAATTTCTTATTATTGATTAATAAGAGAACATTTAGAGTATCTCCATGGAGATGTCTTTAAATATAAAAAGAATAAAAATAAATAAATATAAAAATTTATTATGTAAACAGGACAGATGCCGTGTCTCATATGTCTTTCTGTAGACATTTTTGTACAGGAGAGACACCTTACGTGTCACCACAGCATTAAATGTTTATCTCCTATTTTTTTTTTTTTCCTCGTTAGCAAACAGAAAATCTCTCTGTTGATACTCTCAATCTATGTCGATACACATAATCTCTTCTCTCTCTGATGATTCGATTTTGATGAATCGATCCGTAATCGAATCATTCTTCCTCAATCCAAATTCTCCCAAATTTCTCCCCAAATTTCTCTCTGGTGAATCAATTTGGTGAACTCTGGAGTCTGGTTCTGGTCGTGATACTTCTGCATGTGATCTGATTCGAGGGCGTCGTTATTGTCAT
>OVAP01000773.1:0-30286 GCA_900406295.1 Aurinia saxatilis
CATCAAAAGACTAGGACTTTATATACACAACGAATCAAAAATGAAATGATAATCCAAGCCAAGCTTAGTGAAATGAGAGAGTTCCTTGGTTTTACCTTAGAGTGATTGGTGATATGACTTTTATGATTTGTGTGAAGATAAGAAAAAGAAGTTGCGACTGTTCGGAAAGCTTGTCTCAGGACGATCCATGGAGGAGCCAAGCTCGTTGAGGAGCCAAGCTCGTTGAGGATCCATGGTCTCTCAGCTTCAATTATCCTCCAAAGTTGCCCAATGACAACATTTGCATCCTCCACCATCTGATCCGTATACCCTCTTTGCTTGTTAACTGTCTCACCCAGTGCTTTACAATCTGGAACAAAAGAAAAAGTATTAGATACAAGAGTAGCCCCTTCAAACAGACCTTGATTACAAAAATAGCAAGTTATCTTAGTGAAGAAAACAAAAAACAGCAGACTAAACTGAAGAAGACAAAAACACATGCCTAACCAAGCCTATTCCATACTGAACCTGGAGCTAAACTTATCCTAAACTCCATAAAACACGAGTAAACCAATACAAACAACCAAAAAAATCCAAACTTTATACAATTTTCAATGCAAAAACCTAAATAACGCATCCACAATACCTGATCAATGCGCCCAGACCTTCTTCCCTCCTCATGGTATCCTCCTTACTCTCGTAAAGTCTCTCATCAACCAAAAACTTCATAAATAAAAAAACTAAACATCAGCACAAAAAACGTAAACCATCAATAGAAAATTACACAAAACTAAAAAAGATTACCTTCTTTAGCTCAACATTCCTTTTAACATCGGCACCAGAAAGGCCAACAAGAGAGAGCGGCTTTGTGATTCCATAGCTCTTAGGAGAATTCAAAGGCGGTAACGATTGAGTACCCACCATCATGACACAATTAGAATAAAACAAACATCAAAAATCAAATCGCTTCCTCGCTTTTGAAGGAGATCGGATCGAATTACGAGAGAGAAAGATCAAAAACGAAAACAGTAAAAAGCGATGGCAATTTTGGAGGAAAGGAGAAAAGATGGAAACCCTAAATCGATGGAAAAAGAAAAGATGAGACTAGGGATGTCAAGGGAAAGTCGAAGAAGGATCTAAGAGAAGAGGTTTATAACGAAGGAGGAAGATGATGAGAGGAATAGAGAAGAAGAAGGAGACATGAGGGAGAAGGAGAGAGAAAAGTGCTGAGTTTTTTTTTATGAAACAATCTCAGCCCATAAAAATGTCTCAACCAAAACTCACAAAACAACACTTTTTTTTCATTTTTCCCTTTTTTCTTATGAGAAGGGTAAAGTTTCACCAATAAACTTGCTCTAAATACTCCAAAAAGTATCGAACATGTATCAGTTGGTACTTACACAATCGATGACGTGCACATTAGTAGGAAGATGAACAACTAACTTCCTCCAGTTGTGTAAGATAATAATGTGGATTTACCCAAAAAGAAAGACGCAAAGATGGTGAATTCGTACACACCTCTTCGTTTCACCATTTTCATCTCTTTCTCTGTCGCAGTAGCAAGCTCTTCCTTCAAGCCCTTCCCTCTTCCCAAAGCCACCGCTGACGATCTCCTCTCTGTTCTAGGACCGCCCTCCGCCGCCTCGACCATCGACCCCATCTTGTCTCGAGAAATCCGATCGTGTCTCAAATTCCTCGTCCCGTTCAAGCCCGATAAACCTGGTCCAACTTTGCGACCATGTTCGCTTCGTACCGGACTGTGCTCGGGGAGCAGCTATGAAGAGGATAATTCTCTCGTATGGTGGCCACCGGAGCCTGTTCTCGAGCTTGCTCGTCTCGCTGTCGACTCCGGTGGTGACCCCGGCGCAATTCACCGGACCCTCGATCCCAAATTGATCCTGGTTCCTGGTGTTGAAGGATCACGAAAAGACAAATGTCAGCTCACAAGAACTCCATATGCTCATCACTTCATACCAGAGGAAGTGAACTCATATTTCGAGTTCTTGTTTCGTCTAATTGAATCTAGGGGACCGAGTGTTGGACTGAATGTCTCCTTGACTCGATATGATCTCTTCCATGGTCACTTGTTCCTTGCCTCCCAATCTGGACGCATTGGCATATTGTAAGTTCCCTTGTGCTATTGGTTTCTTAAAGAGTCCTATGTGTATTTGATTTTCTTTAGGAGCAGTTAGATTATGGTTGCTGGAAATCATTTCTAGAGTGTTGTGAGGTTGAACTAGTTTTTAGCTAGTGTTGTTCATCAGTATCTTTTGGTGCTGAAAATGGTAGGTTTCATGCCAAAGAATATCCAGCCTATGACAAGGAAGTGTTTCCTTATAACATGGGATATTGCCAGAGAGGTATCTTTTTCAATCTCTTGAAACATAGAAATGGTCACAGAGATCTTGTAATATGATTGTATCTTCTCTCTGTTAGGGTCTGATGTGACATATGATGATTCTATGAACTTGAGGAATATCCTTTGGCTTGGACCATTACCCAGCGACTCCACTCCACATTGGCTTGCTCCAGGTATTTTTTCATTCTGAGAACAACAAAAAGGAAAATCAACCTTTCTTTACGATTTGAACACTTTAGAGTTAGTTATGCATGCATGACTCATTTCTAACATTTCTTTTGATAAACAATGCACCCTTGTTCATTCCAGAACTTTTACAATTTCATTCCCATTGATCCATAGGTGTACTTGTGGTGCTTGATGCCCACCCAGATGGAATCATATATCGAGATCTCATCCCTGACTATGTTCAGTTTGTAAGAACAATATATGAAGGTTTGAACAACTCTCCTTCTCGCATCTTGAAATTGCTACATTGTAACTCTCTTATGTTTTATGATTCATTGTCCACCAGATGATTTGGGATCGACCGCTGTTGATGTCAATTACTTGAATGTGGGAGCTCGGGAACCTGATTATCAGCTATTCATATGCTGAAACCAGTTACAACTTGCACATGTTTGTGTGGATGGTCCAGGTTCAACAAATTTGGAGTTGGATGCTAGTGTAAAAGGGTGTGAAATATTGTGGGTTGTGAATAATATCCCAGGTGATTGTATCAAGGTTAGTTAGAGAGGGTTTAAGCTTAACTGGAAAGTTGAACAGTTGAATTGAAAAACAAACGATGCTAGACATCACACGACCATTAACTTATAGGATTTAATTCACATTCACACATTTTGTAGTGGTGATCCAAATATGTCAATTGGTAAAGTATCTGTAACACTTTAAAAGCGCAGTTTCTTTCCACTATTGAAAAAATATAAAATATTGATAAAGATAAAAAAAAAACTCCGTTGCCGGGAATCGAACCCGGGTCGCCTGGGTGAAAGCCAGATATCCTAACCGCTGGACGACAACGGAACTGTTGTGCACTAAGTTGAGTTAAACTATATAAGCTACTAAACTAAGAACTTTGAAGCAAGGTTAGGAATGTTTCCCTTTGACCTAAAGGACCACTAATTAAGTAGGAGATCCCTCACAAGGTCAGAAGAAGGAAAACGAAATCGATTTCGAAAGTTCGTCGTCTCCAGTCTCATCCTAACAAGGTTTCTCCCTTTGTTTCAGATCTGCTAGGTAGCACTAGGGTTTTGTTCTGTTTTATCTGTTTGTTCTTGCGCATCTTATGGTGGGTTCTAATCTTATATTCTCTCTTGTTATCAGGTCTGATTCTTCTTATTTGAGAAGATGGTAAGTTTCTTGATTAGGGTTTTCGTTTTGTCCTGTCTTTTGTATGATTTCAAACTTTTGACCCTAGCTTTTGTTTCGTTTTTTAGCTTCCTCTTTCGCTGCTCAAAACTGCTCAAGGACACCCTATGGTAATGACAATTTAGAGCTTTGGTTGAATTGTTAAATGTGTAAATCTGCTGAGCCCAACTTAAGTGACCATTGGTTGAATGGTTTTTGGTAGCTTGTGGAGCTCAAGAATGGAGAGACCTACAATGGGCATTTGGTGAATTGTGATACGTGGATGAACATCCATCTTCGTGAAGTCATCTGTACATCGAAGGTTATCATCTGCTTTCCTGTGTCCATATAATGTTCTCATTTGTTTCTATTCCGTGATGTAAAGATTTTCTGTGGTTGACACTCAGATCTGTTGCCGCTGTAGGACGGAGACAGGTTTTGGAGAATACCGGAATGTTATATCCGTGGTAACACAATCAAGTACCTTCGTGTTCCAGATGAGGTCATTTTATATGCCTTTTCATTCATCACAGTTTTTACTTTTCTTCTGGAGTGATGATGCTTAGCCAAATCAGATATGTGCTCCAGGATGCATTTTTTGCCTCTTGTTGTAGTGCTTTTCAGACGATATCACAGAGAATGGTTTATGCCTGACCAGAATATTGACTCGTTGGAATTTTGTATTTGTATCTACTTTTTCTATCCTTCTGTGAAAATATATCTTCAGTTAACAATCACAAGACCTTTTAGATATTTGTGTTCTTGCTGCTTCTAGACGGGGTTTCAGACATAGACTGAGCTGACTTATATTGCTTTCTTCCCACTTCAGGTGATTGATAAAGTACAGGAGGAGAAGACCCGCACAGGTATAGTGTTCCCACGCCTTTATTGTGCCTTTCACTGGCTTTTTGTTCTGACCCAATCCATGGGTTTTGTTTGAAGTTCCTTATCCCTATAAACCATGTATATCATCACTGCGGCTCAGGAGTTATTCAATGACAAGAATTGTGGATTTGTTGTTTGGATTTTTTTTCCTTCAATTTCAAGCAAAAATTTGGTGATAATGATCAAGAATAGTTTAAATTTGTGCAGATAGAAAACCACCAGGTGTTGGACGTGGAAGAGGACGTGGTATGGATGATGGAGGGGCCAGAGGCCGAGGTAGAGGAGGTTCAATGGGTAAGATGGCTGGAAACAGAGGTAAAAATAACACAAGCGAGGCTGTCACAAATCTCTGATTTTAGTAGAATAGGCCAAAATCTGTACTGGTCTTTTTGGTAGTTTTGTCTGTGCACAAATTGTATTTACGCTAAACTCTAATATGTTTTGCAAACAGGAGCAGGCCGCGGGCGCGGTTGATGCAATAACGTTAAAGACTTTCTCTGTTTTCGGGCTGCTAGCTTCTCTTGCATCTGCTGCTGCTGCACTAGTTTGATTGTAGAGAAAACCAAAGTTACATAAGAAGGGAAGAATGCAAAACGCTTTGCAACGTGATTGTTCTATTTCTATGTGTTTCTTTGCAATTTTAGACCTGTGAAGAAACCTGATAAGGTTTTTTTCTATTTTTATGTAAGGGATAAGGTAGTGTGTCAAGGGTTCTTGTGTTTTTATGCAATTTGAAATATATATTATGGTTTAAACAGTAAAATATAACACTCTTTTCGGAAGAACAAGCAGGATATATGGTAGTTTTTTTCCCATCTTAACTGAGATATATTGCCTCGGTTTCTTTTTCTCTCTTTCGTGCTTTGCTCTGACCTATCTCTACAACAAGTTTTAGATTTAGACTTTTTTGGTAGCTGAGCTGGCGCGTTGTCACGGGCTGATTCTTTCACCGAACCAAAATTGTGTGGTCTTAGCATCTTTTTGCCTTTTGCGATTGCTAAGTCAGCCAACATTGATATCCTTATCGGTTCCTAGAGAAAGAATGACGTTTTTAGAGAGTGTTTAGAAAACTTATTATTAGCTTTGAAGTTGTTGAGTGAATACAAACGAGGGATCTCTCCCTTTATATAGGAAGAAGGTTCATCTAAATCCTTCCTCATTTATTACACTTCTACAATTTACTAGACACTCTCTACAATATTCTTCTCTACTCTTCTACATCCTTCTTTATTCTTCTACACTCTTCTAAAAACTTCTAGATTCTTCTAGAACTTGATAGGAAAACCCCCTTGGTCATCCTCCTTTTCGTCTCGCGGATTTGGGGCATGACATTCTCCCCCACCTAATTCGGTGACAACCTCGTCGTCGTGTACGTCTTCAGCTCTTCGCGGAACTGCCACAAGTCTTCCTCTGATTCCCATGTTGCCTCTGACTCGGGTAGTCCCTTCCACTTGATAAGGAATTGATGCTGTCGGGGGACTCCCCGCTTACGTACCTCTTTTGATGCGAGTATTTCTCCAATCTCCTCATCGAATGACTTTGTCATGATCGACGGTGCTCGGGATGATTGGCTTCGTCCTTCATCATCCTTATCCTTGTGGTAAGACTTCGTCATGCTCACGTGAAAGACTGGGTGAATCTTCAAGTCACTCAGCAAGTCCACCCGATAGGATACATTACCAACCTTTCCAACAATCTCGAATGGACCCATATACCTCCGAACGAGACCTTTGTGTAAAATCCTAAGGACTTTGAACTGTTGCGGGAGAAGTTTGATAAGTACCATGTCGCCCACCAAGTACTCCACCCTACGCCTCTTGTCGTCGGCCCATTTCTTCATCCTCTTTCGGGACTTCTCCAAACATACCCGGGCAAAATCATTTTCGTCATTCCATGCACTAACTATCTTGGTCGCCCCGGAAATTTTTCCTTCCGTCGATGGGATGGTCAGTGTGTGTGGAGTCATCGGTTGTAGTCCCGTTGCGAGCTCAAATGGACGTTGTCCTGTCGAATTACTTCGGTGCAAGTTGTAGGAGAACTGGGCAACATCCAGCAACTTCGCCCAATCCCGTTGGTTGGCACTCACGAAGTGTCGAAGGTAACACACCAACAAATTGTTCACTAGCTCGGTCTGCCCATCAGTTTGCGGTGAAAGCTCGTTGAGAAGTTCAGATCTGTCCCGAGCGTCTTGAACACCTCCGTCCACAAACGCCCAGTAAAACGGGGATCCCGATCACTCACGATGGTCCTTGGCAATCCCCAATACTTTACCACGTTCTTGAAGAATGCCCTCGCTACCTCCTCCGCGGTACAGTCTTTGGTATAAGCGATGAACGTCCCGTACTTAGAAAATCGATCGACAACCACCAAGATCGATCCAAACCCATCCGACTTAGGCAAAACACTAATGAAATCCAAGAAAATTGATTGCCATGGTCGGTCCGACACGGGCAAAGGCTCCAACAATCCCGCCGGCTGTTCATTCTCCACCTTGTCTTGTTGGCAAACGAGACAAGTCTTCACATAAAGTTCCACGGTATCCCTCATATGTGGCCAATAGTATGCTGCTTCGACAAGTGCCAATGTCCGCTTCTGCCCTGGATGACCCGCCCATCAGGTGCCATGGCATTCACGAACAATGTCTCGATGGAGACCTCCCCACTTCGGCACATAGATCCTCCGGCCTTTGGCGTAAAGGATCCCATCCTCTACCCAAAACCGATTCGTCTTCCCATCGGCTGCCTATTTCATCAACTCCTTAGCAACCGGATCATGACCAAGACCCTCACAAATTCGTCCCATCATCGTCCCCTCGGCCTGGCTGATGGCCGCCAATCCATCCCTCCTACTAAGAGCGTCGGCAACCACATTTGCTTTCCCCGGCTTGTACTCCAACGTATAGTCGAATTCAGCCAAGAAGTCTTGCCATCGAGCTTGCATTGGGGATAACTTCTTCTGCGTTTGGAAGTAACTCGTCGCGATGTTATCTGTCTTGATCGTAAAGTGCGCCCCCAAAAGATAATGCCTCCATACTAGCAAGCAATGGACCACGGCCGTCATCTCCTTCTCTTGAACTGTGTACCGTCTCCGTGTTCTTGAGCTTGCGACTCTCGAACGCGGTCGGATGCCTCTCTTGCATCAAGACTCCCCAGATGGAAAACTCCGACGCATCGGTGTGTATCTCGAACGGCTTGCTAAAATCAGGTAAGGCAAGGACAGAATCTTGACTCACCGCGCGTTTCAACCCTTCAAACGCCTCATTACATCGATCCGTCCATTCCCATGCTAAGCCCTTCTTCAACATGTCGGTGAGCGGTGCCCCCTTGATGAACCGCCTGTAATAACTAATTAATCCAAAGAAAGACCGCAACTCCGTTACCTTGGTTAGCAGCTACCAATCCATGATCGCCTTCACTTTGGCATCGTCCATCTTCAAGTTCCCATGGCTGATGATGTGTCCAAGGCATTGGACTTCCTTAGTGACAAAGGTGTACTTCTCCGTTTTCACGAACAACTGATTCTCCCGGAGGACCCGAAAAACAGTCCGAAGATGCTCTGCATGTTCTTCCATCGAGTTACTATAGATGACAATGTCATCTAAGTAAGCCACCACGAACCTATCGAGATAAGGTTGTAGGATCTGGTTCATGAGAGTGCAAAATGTGGTTGGAGCATTGGTAAGACCAAATGGCATCACCATCCACTCGAACGATCCATACCGAGTGATACAAGTGGTCTTCGGCTCATCTCCCTCCGCGATACGGACTTGATAATACCCCTTTTGCAAGTCCATCTTCGTGTACACCTCGGCTCCACCCAATCTATCGAACAAGTCGGCAATCAAAGGNCGGCTCCACCCAATCTATTGAACAAATCGGCAATCAAAGGAATGGGATATCGGTTCTTGAGTGTTACCTTATTGAGTGCCCGATAGTCCACACACATCCGCAACGACCCATCGTGTTTCTTTTGGAACAATACCGTGGCACCATAAGGCGCTTTCGATGGTCTTAACTTCCCCGTCGCCAAGAGCTCATCGAGTTGCTTTCTCAATTCCTCAAGTTCGGTCGGGTCCATTCGGTAAGGTGCCATTGCTGTCGGCTTTGCCCCTGGTTCCAACTCAATCCGATGATCAACTTTCCTCCTCGGTGGTAGTTTATCGGGCATCACGTCCCTATTCTCCTCAAGAATTGCCTCGATCATCGGGGAGACCCTCCCAACGTTCCTAGCTTCGTCTTCGACCTTCATCACAGCAAAAAACGTGGGTTCTCCCTTCTTCACCCCTTGGTGATCTGCATGGCCGACAACTGCTTCGTTCCATCATTTCTCCTCTCGATGGTCGGGATCATGCACGGTGTGCCCTTCTCAAGGATGCATACCGACCTAAGTGCTGGCATTGGTATCGCCATGACCTGACTCATGAAGTCGATGCCCATCACAACGTTGAAATCATCCATCTGGACAACCGAAAAGTCCACCGGTCCGCTCCAAGTGCCCAACTTCATCTTTACTCCATTGGCAACTCCACTAACCGGCTGAGCTTTGGTCTTCACCGTCTTCATCCAGCCTTCCTTCTTCGTCCAATTGATCCCAAGTCTCACCGCTTCATCATCGGCCATAAAATTATGATTGGCTCCCGTATCGATCATTACTTGGGTAGTCTTCCCATTAATCCGTGCTTCCACGTACATAAGCCCCTTGCTTACCATCTTCGGAGACGGACTCGCCTTAAGAGCGTTGAAAAGGTGCAACGATCCCATCGTGGTCGATGCCTCTGCTTGAGTTTTGGCCCCATGATTCTCGATGATCGTAGAGAGCGATCCCAGCTTCAGACACTCCTTCATCGGATGAGGTCCTTTGCACACGAAACACCCACCCTTTGGCACGTACGACTTTTTCTTTGCCTCATACTCCTCCCGCCTAGATTTTCTCTCGTGACCTTTCAAATTCGATGGTCGACTGTACTCCCGTCTCTCTCCCCCACCCTTAGTCACGACCTTTTCCTTTCTCTTGAACTGGTCTCTAGAAGTTTGGGTGCGGAAGTCGGTCAAGGACTCGGCTACTGCGATAGCTTCGTCGATAGACTTCGCTCCTCGGCGCTGCAACGTCAGTTTTCCTCAACTTTGAAGCCTATCGATGAAGTAGAACACGAGATCCTCCTCCAACATGTTAGGAATTTGGAGCATGAGCGTTGTGAATTCCTTAACATACTCGCGAATCGTACCTTTTTGTAGAAGTTCCCTTAACTTCTTCCGAGCTTCATACACGACATTCTCCGGGTAGAATTATCGCTTGATATCCTTCTTGAACGCGTCCCACATCTCGATCAGACACGCTCCTCGTTTGATGTCGGCATGCTTTCTCCGCCACCACAACATCGCTGTATCCGACAAGTATGATGTCGCAGCCTTTATCATTGAGTCCTCATCGGTAAGATTGAGATTGTCAAAGTACTGCTTCATCTGCCACAAGAAGTTCTCAACTTCCTTAGCATCTCTCGCCCCGTTGAACCGTGATGATCTCGGGAAATCTACTCGACCAACTCCCGATGAGGAAACTGATCCTCCGTTCGCATTAGCCCTCTTGCATAGTGCCACATCCTCCTCAACCGTTACAAACCTTGCCTTCATCCCCTCGATGTCTTCATGCAAGGCTTGCATAGTCGTAGTCACAAGTTCTTCAAATCGACCAAATCGAGAATCTGTGTCGGTAGGGGATTGCTTCACGTCTTCCACCTCCGCCAACATCAGTTTCTTGAGTTCTTCGACGGTATGCTCGACCCTTTCGAGATTTCCTCCCATTTTTACGATAGCGTTACCCAACACCTCGCGTGAAACACTCTTGTCTCGACGGGTTTGCCCAACGGGCAAAATAGGCCTTCCTCGCTTGTCCACCACCTCGGATGCACTGGAAGCATCTTTGGAAGTCTCCTTGTTCTTGTCAGTTCTTGCCATACTCTACTTGATAGAAACTCCTCTTTTCACGATCAAAACTTGCTTGTATACAACTTGTCACGGTCTGATTCTTTCACCGAACCAAAACTGTGTTGCATTAGCACCTTTTCGCCCCTTGCGATTGCTAAGTCAACCAACACCGATACCCTTATCGGTTCCTAGAGAGAGAAGGACATTTTTAGAGAGTGTTTAGAAAACTTCTTATTAGCTTTGAAGTTGTTGAGTGAATACAAATGAGGGATCTCTCCCCTTATATAGGAAGAAGGTTCATCTAGATCCTTCTTCATTTATTACACTTCTACAATTTACTAGACACTCTCTAGAATATTCTACTCTTCTCTACTATTCTACATCCTTCTTTATTCTTCTACACTCTTCTAGAAACTTCTAGATTCCTCCAGAACTTGATAGGAAAACCCCCTTGGCCATCCTCCTTTTTGTCTCGCGGATTTGGGGCGTGACATGTCATGTTGGTTCTGGATCATCTAAGATTGGCAGGGTTTGCGCTTCGGTAGGAAGGGGCGTGCAGGACTTAGAGTTGGAAAG
The DNA here is from genome assembly GCA_900406295.1 of Aurinia saxatilis. Classification (NCBI taxonomy): domain Eukaryota; kingdom Viridiplantae; phylum Streptophyta; class Magnoliopsida; order Brassicales; family Brassicaceae; genus Aurinia; species Aurinia saxatilis. The sequence goes on from OVAP01000773.1 coordinate 11,071, forward strand.
ACCCTTTGGAGTTAATAGACCGACCCGGTTGAGTTTGGGGAGTCTGTCGCTGATCGTGGATCTGACTTTGAAGAAGGGACTAGGCCATCCCTGCACAAACTGGTCGGGTACTAAAGCCATATCCCTGATGAGCCCTAGGCAGGGCGAAACCAGTCGATTGTGATCCGATGAGGAAGAGGCTGACTCGGTATGCAGAGGTGTGTATCGAGTGCCGCACGGACCTCATGGAGTGAGCCCGTGACAAATGGTATCAGAGTGGGTACGTTGCGTATTGTTTTGCCGAGGACCGTGAGGGGCGGTAGTGCAGAGCGGGTTGCTTTGCTAAGGACCGTGAGAGCGGTAGTGCAAACCTCTTTCGATGGCGACAAGACGTTAATGTAACAACATCTGATGTGGATGGGAGTGCTCAAGAGGAGAAATGTTGCCGAAGACGAAGGCCGGGGGCTAAGTTATCGATTAAAGTGTGGGTGAGAGTCATCCAACAATGTCCCAACGTACGATCTTGGAAATCCCCAGTGCACGAGGGCGTGCACGATGTTTGGTGGGGGAGAATGTCACGCCCGTATTTTGGTACGTCGTGACTTGTCATGTTGCTTCCGGATCATCTAAGACTGGCAGGGTTTGCGCTTCGGTAGGAAGGGGCGTGCAGGACTTAGAGTTGGAAAGACCCTTTGGAGTTAGGCAGACCGACCCGATTGAGTTTGGGGAGTTTGTCGCTGATCGTGGATCTGACTTTGAAGAAGGGACTAGGCCATCCCTGCACAAACTGGTCGGGTACTGAAGCCGTATCCCTGATGAGCCCTAGGCAGGGCGAAACCAGTCGATTGTGATCCGATGAGGAAGAGGCTGACTCGGTATGCAGAGGTGTGTATCGAGTGCCGCACGGACCTCATGGAGTGAGCCCGTGACAAATGGTATCAGAGCGGGTACGTTGCGTATTGTTTTGCTGAGGACCCAGGTGGGGTAGTGCAAACCTCTTTCGATGGCGACAAGACGTCAAGGTGACAACATCCGAGTTGGATGGGAGTGCTCAAGAGGAGCAATGTTGCCGAAGACGAAGGCGAGGGGCCGAGTTGTCGATTAGAGTGGGGATGAGTGTGTCCCACAATGTCCCAACGTACGATCTTGGAAATCCCCAGTGCACGAGGGCGTGCACGATGTTTGGTGGGGGAGAATGTCACGCCCGTACTTTGGTACGTCGTGACTTGTCATGTTGCTTCCGGATCATCTAAGACTTGCGCTTCGGTAGGAATGGGCGTGCATGACTTAGAGTTGGAAAGACCTTTTAGAGTTAGGCAGACCGACCCGGTTGTGTTTGGGGAGTCTATCGCTGATCGTGAATCTGACTTTGAAGAAGGGACTAGGCCATCCCTGCACAAACTGGTCGGGTACTGAAGCCGTATCCCTGATGAGCCCTAGGCAGGGCGAAACCAGTCGATTGTGATCCGATGAGGAAGAGGCTGACTCGGTATGCAGAGGTGTGTATCGAGTGCCGCACGGACCTCATGGAGTGAGCCCGTGACAGCGTGGTGGCTTCCACAGCACCACCGCCGGCCCCTTTCTCCTTTATTTCATGTTTTTTTTTTCTCTACTTGACTTCTTGTTAGTATTGAAGCTTTCGAAATTTGATTTCGGAATTGAGGATCAATTTGGATTTTGAAGAAAGGGAAACTCGATTCCCTTGTGGGTTCGACGGATCTACTTTCCTTTGGCTTCAATTGATCTAAGATTTCCGAAATCTTTGTTTGCATGCAAATAATTTTGGTGTTTCGATTTATTAAGCGGTTCCGGGGTTTTGGTTGTCTTACCCCTCTCCAATTCTCTGCTAGTTTCTTTGTCTTCACGCTCTAAGCAGGGCCTTGTAAGCTTCTATGTTGAATCAACCCGTTCCGTCTCGACTGTGGTTCGCATCGATGAACCTCCCGAAATGGTTCCCCTCGCTCTTTGTCACTACAAGATGGTGTGGTCGAGTTCCTTCAGATTTCCGGATGATCTTGGCGTTACCTTCCCTGCCGTTTTGGTGTCCATTATGGTAGTATATTGGCCCATAGCCCATCTTTCATCCCGCGTGCGTTATCAACGAGGTAGATTAAGTCGCTATAGGAGGAGGGTTCTTTTCTGATCTTTTTTGGATTTGCTTCATTAAGTTTACATGCCTTGTTTTGATTGTGGTTGTACAATTCATTCTAGTCTAGTCTTAATTTAGGTTGGTTTGATTCCCCAATTTTAAGGTTGTAATCTTAGTCTTTGGGAATCACTTTGGTTCACCGGCTTTTGTCTCCGGGGTCGATTGTGATCACCGCCGGCTAATGATTCCCATCTTGTGTGTACCAAATTTCGTTTCTAATAAAATCTAGATAACAAAAACAAAATTGAGATATATTGCGGAACCTTACGAAAAATGACCTTTGGGCTATTACAACCTCACCAAGAGTAGCCACAACAACATGTTGGGATCATTGCAACAAATGCTGAACTACAAATAAATAATAAACTGATAATACGAAAAAAATTGGTACAACCTAGAGGACTCCAAACTCTCTTCAACTAGCTAAGGTTCATCCGAGGTAACATATGATTAGATCTTATTGTCATCTGTGACACTTTTAGCCACAAGTAAAACAACTCCAATGTTTTGTATTCCTAGAGATCTCCTCGGTTCGGTACTAAAAGGATGAGCATGCTCGTGGTCTAATAACCGCCCAAATATATCGTTAATTTATGCAACAAAGACCACAAAGTCCATACCGAAAATACTTATGTATATTGATTTATGCTAAATTTATGTTAGATATTTTACGCTGTTGATTCAACTAGAACAAAAGAGCATCCGCAATGAGAGTCTCTCACAAAGTCTTTCTAAAAACTATACACAAATAAATAATATTTTTTAATAAAGAGAGAGTATATTTTAATATTATTTGGTTATGTATATTGATATTTTCTGTTGAGACACTCATGTGAGAGACTATCAATTCACATGGTCTAACAATCTTGGGGTTTATGATTGTCGATATTCGATGGACAATCAAACCGAACCGAAACTGATCCAGAATGAAATGGTATCAAACTAAAACCGAAAACGTTTCGGTACAGTGCCACGTAGGGGTGGGCATTCGGGTACCCATTCACGTTTTGGGTTGGGGAATTTAGGTATCGATTTTCGGGTTTATGAATATACTACCCATTTGGTTATTATAACGGGTTCGAGTCAGGTTTGGTTTGGTTAGTGTCGGGTTCAGTTTGGGTTCGGGTTACTAAGCAAAACCCGAAATTATTTCGGGTTCGGGTTCGGTATTAACCAAAACAAAATCCGAAAAATCCGAAAAGAACCCGAAAAAACCTTAACAAAACTGAACACACAAGAAACTTAATAGATGTTTTTATTCAAAATTCAGTTTCAAACTTCAAAGTTCAAGTCATTTAACCGAAATATTTATTATTATTCTTTTTTTGGATTTAGTTCAATTTATTTATTTTTAAAACTTCTAATAATATACCTATTTAAATTAATTATTTTTAACCGAAATATAGCCATAATACCTTAATTGACCGAAAAACAAAAAACCAACAACAAATTTGTCTAAACTATATAAACATACGCGAGTAACGCGATGTTCAATCTAAATTTTCTTAAATTATTTTATATTTTGGGTACTTCGGATACCCGTTCAATTTCGGGTTTGGTTAGGTACCCGTTCAATTTCGGATTTCGATTTCAATTTTTAGAATTTAGGAATTTAGTACTCATTTGGGTATTTTTAGAATTTCGGAAATTTGGTTCGGATAATTTCAGATTAGATTCGGTTTGGATTTTAGTATCGGTTCTTTTTTTGCCCACCCCTAAACAGTACCTATAAACTCCTCTACCCGGAAAAACCGAAACAGATCAGTTCATATCCGAAGCCAAACCAGATAAGCAAAAGCTCAGTCTGGGGTTCAGACTTCAGAGGTTCGAGTTGACGAATAAACCAAGAGGAAGAAAGCGACATATAATAATAGAACAAATGGTGTAAATGTTTAAACGCTGCATACTAGAAAGAAATGGCAGAAATGAAGGTGGAGATGATGAGTCACGATGAACGGCTCCTCGTACCCGAAGAATCTGATTCCACTCGGAGACGACTCGCGTCTCTGGACATCTTTCGTGGCCTCACTGTCGCCGTAATCTTTCTGCTCTCTACTAGTGCGAATTTCCAACTTGGGATTTTTAAACTTGTACTGAAATTCGAACTTGGGAGCAGTTGATGATTCTAGTTGATGACGCCGGGGGAGACTGGCCAGTGATTGCGCACGCTCCCTGGAACGGTTGTAATTTGGCTGATTTCGTCATGCCTTTCTTCTTGTTCATCGTCGGTGTCTCCATCGCGCTTTCCTTCAAGGTCTGCTCAATTTGCTTCCATCTACCTGTTCCTTCAATACACTCACTGTCTTCCTTTCGTTTTCTTTTCAGAGCATTTCAAACAAGTTTGATACTTGTAAGAAAGTGGGTTTTAGGACCTGCAAGCTTCTCTTCTGGGGTCTTCTGCTGCAGGGTACTACTTTTCATCACATTCATGGATTCTTCTTATTCATACTAATGGACTCTACATTTCTTATTCTTCCACCAAGGTGGTTTCTCTCATGCTCCGGACAATTTAACCTATGGCGTCGATGTCACTATGATGAGATTCTGCGGGATTCTTCAGGTCTTGTCTCGGGCTCATGATTCATTGCATTGACATGTATATACTTCATGGTTTACAAGGTTCATGTTTGCCTTCATTTATATATTTCTCCTTTTTTTCATGTAGAGAATAGCTTTATCCTACCTGCTAGTATCCCTGCTTGAAATCTTCACAAAGGACTCACATGAGGAGAATCTCCCAGCTGGGACCTTCTCAGTATTCAAGTCATACTATTCGCATTGGTAAATCCTGACATTTTGAGTTAGCCAGAAACCCAAATTTGAGAATTCCAGATTAATCTTGTTTCTACATTCACAGGATTGTGGGTGCATCAATTCTGCTGATTTATTTAGCCACACTCTATGGAACTTACGTTCCTGACTGGCATTTTGTTGTCTATGACAAAGATAGCATTCTCTATGGGAAAATCCAAACTGTATGTCTTTGATGTTTGCACATTATTCCCATTACCAAGTGTCGTGATTAGTTGATATAATAATTTCTGTGAATCTTCCTAGGTATCATGTGGAGTGAGAGGAAAGCTTAATCCTCCTTGCAATGCTGTTGGATATGTTGACAGACAAGTCTTAGGAATCAATCATATGTACCACCATCCTGCCTGGAGAAGATCCGAGGTACAATGACCATTATATGTTTTCATTTAATGTAACCCCTTTGTGCTAAGCCTCCAGATTGAGCATGTTACCAGTTTGGGACTGCAAAATGTTTTATGACATCGTTAGCTTTTTTGAGTTTTATGTCATAGAAGACCATGAGTATACTAGTGATATGTTTTATTAGTTTGTCAGGTTCCCAATCATAGAAGATAAAGGTTTATTAATGATATATGTTTCATGCCAATCGACTCAGTCCTAATGCTTTCTTTTGCGTTCTAGGCTTGCACAAATGATTCCCCGTATGAGGGATCTATACGACAAGATGCACCGTCATGGTGCCATGCTCCGTTTGAGCCTGAAGGAGTCCTAAGGTCTCATCTTGTCAATCTGACTCACCAAATACTGTTCAGAAGCTTATAACACTAAGAAACTTGTCTGATGCAGCTCCATATCTGCTATTCTTTCTACAATCATTGGAGTTCATTTTGGACATATTATCGTACATTTGAAGGTTACTTACTGGATGGAAACATAAACCTCATGCTCCTACAAACTATAACCGTTATTCTTTTCACTATATCATCATTTTAACATTACCCAATATTCAGGGGCATTCAGCTCGGCTGAAACATTGGATCTCCACCGGTCTTGCTCTTCTCATTCTAGGACTCACCCTGCATTTCACCCACTGTAAGAAGCACCTTGGTTTTGATGCAATTCCGATGATCCATCCTCTTTCTCTTTACACATGTTACAAACTCAAAAATGTTTGCAGTGATGCCTTTGAACAAACAACTCTACAGTTTCAGCTACATGTGCGTGACCTCTGGTGCAGCCGCACTCGTCTTCTCTGCCTTGTACTCTCTGGTGATGCTTGTTCCACCACATTGACAACATCTAAATCTCTAGACATATCTTTTGTTTTATATATGGGGTTTTCTTCTCAGGTAGATATATTGGGGTGGAAGAAAATGTTTCTGCCTCTGAAATGGATAGGCATGAACGCAATGCTGGTCTACGTGATGGGAGCTGAAGGCATTTTAGCTGCTTTCTTCAATGGTTGGTACTATGGCGATCCGCGCAATACCCTGGTAAAAACTGTTTTTTTTTTTCCTTTATTTTCTTCCAGCTCTTAATACACCTAACGATATCTTACGAATATGGTGTTTGGCAGATAAATTGGATACGGGAGGACGTTTTTATGGGAGTGTGGCATTCACGAAGAGTGGGTGTCCTTATGTATGTCATTTTTGCTGAGATTCTCTTCTGGGGTTTGGCCACAGGGGTTTTCCACAGATACAGCATCTACTGGAAACTCTAAGTGAAGCCGTCTGTGTATGCGAAGTTGTAATAGATATAGGATAATGTATAAGTCAAAAATGTATTTTCATCAGAATACTGTAGCTGGTTTTAGTAATGAATACATGGTTACGGAAAGAAGTAAATCTTAAAGACTCTAAATGAGAGAGAGGGTTGGGTTTCCTAGGCAGTTAAACTTGTAAACATCCGAGAGTGTTTGGAAGACGTCTCACGAAGAAGCTGGTGGTGAGGAAGAAGAAGACGATTCATTTCTTTTCCCGCCAGTGAGAAAGATGTTGTGGGTGGACAAGTACAGGCCGAAATCGCTGGACAAGGTGATTGTTCATGAGGACATCGCCCAAAATCTCAAGAAATTGGTACGCCTTTTGTTCGATCCCTAGGGTTTTATAGCTGTTCTTGGAACTGATTATTCGATTCTCCCTTCAGGTTACGGAGCAGGATTGCCCGCATTTGCTCTTCTATGGACCCTCGGGTTCTGGTAAGAAAACCCTAATCATGGCGCTTCTCAAGCAGATTTACGGTGCTAGTGCAGACAAGGTATCCTTGTGCTGTTGAACAATGTAATCATTTATCCTCGTTACTGCAACTACGACTTGATTTAATTGACTGCAGGTGAAGGTGGAGAACAGAGCATGGAAAGTTGATGTGAGTTGCACATATCTTCCTGCTTTTACGCTTCTGGCTTCTTAATTTTACTTTGAACCCACCAATGTGACTTTTGTTTGCTATCAATTACGCTTCTTGACACTCCATCTCGTTGGATTCTTCTTTTACAGATGACAACATTCTGATAATTGTTATCTTTGTCTAATCTTTAGTATATCAAACATACCTAGTTTAACCCGCTGAAGTCTTTTCTAATTGTCATAATGTGTATTAGCTTTACTCATTTTTCTTTTTCTTGTGTTACATGCAAGGCTGGGAGTAGAACTCTTGATCTGGAGCTCACTACATTATCAAGCACCAATCATGTGGAACTTACTCCAAGTGATGCAGGCTTTCAGGACAGATATATCGTTCAAGAGATAATTAAAGAAATGGCCAAGAACAGACCAATTGACACAAAAGGAAGGAAGGGATTCAAAGGTTCCTCACTATATCTCTCTACAAACTAATCATTACTGGACAAGTTTTTGATGTCGAGGGCCCTTAATAATTTTCTAAAGCTTCTAAGAAGTTTGAGGCTTTTGTACGGGCTTTCAGTGTCATATTCAATCTATTTGTTGTTGTGGCATGCATTCTCTGCTTCTTAACAAAGAATTTTCTTTATCATGGTCAGTTTGATTGCCTCATATTTCCAGATTCAAGGTATCTTGTTCAATTCAATGTCTTTTGTTATCCCTGACATCTCTTACATTGTTCCTAGGCTAAGTTCTTACATCTATCCCTGCCAAATTAGTTTGACTTTTTTCCTCTGAAATGTGCGAGAACTATTTGGTCTTGCCCAAACGCATAACTGAATGCATTTCTGTTTTGTTTTGGCAGTGTTAGTACTAAATGAGGTTGACAAGCTCTCACGAGAAGCACAACATTCTTTGCGGAGAACAATGGAGAAATATAGCTCATCATGCCGTCTCATCTTATGTTGTAACAGCTCTTCGAAGGTTACTGAAGCCATTAAATCTCGCTGTCTTAATGTGCGGATAAATGCACCTTCGCAGGAAGAGGTACATAAACTTTTCCTTTTGTTCTTGTAAAATAGGCATTTAAATGATTCGTCAACCAAATTTGTGGGATGCTGACAATACTGAAATTTTGCGTTTAGCTCAGCATTGAGATACCTAATCTTGCTTTCTGACTGTTAGTGGCTTTTCTAGGGCAAACTCATATCATACCCTCTTTTAAAAATCCCATCATGTAGGAGATATCAATATTGCATTTCTATTGTTCGTTAGATCAAATCGATACAGAAATTGATTTAAACATAGTCATGCCATTTTCCTGTGTACTCGTAGATTGACAAAAGAAAAAAAAATGCACTTAAAACTTGTCATTATGTACCAACTTTTAACCTTAATTAGAAATCGCTCAGTACTAATGATGCCTGTAATATTTATACTCCGCTAATTTTGTTCATTTGATTATAAAATATACCATAAAGAATCTGTAGTTGCTCAGGAAGATGACATAAGTAACATTTTGGCTTCACTGGACTCCGTGAGACCTTTCTTGCAAAGAAAAGTATACATCATTACAGTTTACAGAAGTGTAGCTCTTTTTTCAGGTTGTGAAAGTGTTGGAGTTCATTGCAAAGAAGGAGAGTCTGCAGCTACCCCAGGGTTTTGCTGCTCGTATTGCCGAAAAATCAAATCGCAGTCTTAGAAAAGCTATTTTGTCACTTGAGACTTGTCGTGTTCAAAAGTAAGCATCATAAACAATACCTTTGTAGATGAATGAGTTCGATTCTTTTGTTTATTCATGTTGTGAAAAATAACTTTAGATTATCTTCATATTTATATATGCCGACCTTAACATTTTTCTTTGTAGGTATCCATTCACAGATAACCAAGTGATATCCCCCATGGATTGGGAAGAGTATGTTGCCGAAATAGCAACCGACATGATGGGGGAACAGAGCCCTAAAAGGTATCACTCTAGTAAATCATTTAGTTTTACAATATATAACTTTAAACAACCCTCCGTTAGATTTGTCATCTGTTGTGTGCTTCCTCAGGTTGTTTCAGGTGCGCGGAAAGGTGTATGAATTGCTAGTTAATTGCATTCCACCAGATGTCATACTGAAGGTTTTAAACAAACCCCAGTTCTGTAATCTATGATGTGTTTGTGCCCCTTTCTCTTTTACCCATTATTTATGCTTTTCCAGAGGCTTCTTCATGAGTTGCTGAAGAGACTCGACTCGGACTTAAAGCTTGAAGTCTGCCACTGGGCCGCATATTATGTAAGATTATCTATCTGTATCTCGCTCTTAGTCGTACCTTGAGAATTTTTTGCTTCTTCTCACCATTATCTCAATCTCTTCTGATCCTGAGTTTGTTGTGATGGCTTACTTAATGATGTCTTTGGCCCTTCTTCTTACAGGAGCATAGGATGAGATTAGGTCAGAAAGCCATATTTCACATAGAAGGTATTTGATAAACTCGTTAGTTATTTCATTTGGCCACACAGGTTAACAGTATTATGAGTGCTAATGTTGGTGAAACTCTGCAGCATTTGTGGCGAAGTTCATGAGCATATACAAGAACTTTCTCATTTCAACATTTGGGTAGAGAAGGGATGCTGCAAATCCATGAGAAAAAGAGGACATACCTGTTATGTTTATTTTTTTTCATGCGATGATCCCGAGTTGTTTGACATTTAGGTTTGTTTAGTGAGGCTTTTCAAACTTTGCTGTTCCTTTTTTTTTTCTCCCCCTCAACTTCATGGTTTTAATTTTAACATAAATGGCTTCTTCCGATCCGGAACAACAAAATGTGTTTTGACATCGCAACATCTATTCGTAGGATATTCAGATGAATCCTTTTACGAAAATGACAAAACACATTCATAAGCTTTAAAAATATGTGACTGTGAAATGCCGATGTCACTAATGATGTGTCAAATAGAACTTCTCTGTGGGTCAACTGGATTCAGATTTATCTGATCCAGAAAGGCTCCTTCTGGTCTCGAAGGGAAACATGTGTGAGGGATTCTTGGATGTGGGGAAAGCTATTGAAATATAGAGCACAAGTCAAAGAGTTCTTTCAAGTAAAGATGGGGAATTGAAAGGGAGTCTCTTTATGGTTTGATAATTGGAATGGCAGGGAATACTTTGGGAGCTAGTGAGTGATAGGGGACCAATAGAGTTAGGGCTCAGTAAAGACATTACAATCGCAGATATACCTGGTCATAGGCGTAGGAGATGGCACAGGCTCTCTCTTCTAAATAACATTGAGGATGATTTGGACAAGGTTCTAGAAGAAAGAACTGATATGATTGTGGCGCACAAATTCACGGGAATTTAGAAACTGTTTTTTCCTCAAAAGACACTTGGATGCAGATAAGAGAAGTAAGGCCGCAGGTCAGTTGGAATGCAGGCATTTGGTTCCGACATGGTACACCAAAATTTGAATTCATTACTTGGTTGGCAATAAAAAACAAATTAGGAACTGGGGATAGAATGAGATCTTGGAACTTTGGTATAAACCCTGAGTGTGTTCTTTGCAAAGCTGAAGAGGAATCTGTGGAGCATCTCTTTTTCAGCTGCAGCTTCACATCTGAGGTCTGGGCCAGGGTAATGAAAGGACTTATGCTCCAGGAATACACAACGCTCTGGCAGTCTATTTTACATATCATTTCAGGGAAAGATGGATCCACCATCATACTTTTCCTGAGAAGGTATGTAGTGTATTTGCTTTGGTGGGAGAGAAACAAACGAAAACATGGAGAGAAGGATAACACTGTGGATGGTTTGGTTTCGATGATCAACTTGACAGTTAGGATTAACATCAATGCGATCAGAAACCAAGACAAGAAGATGGAAGACGCGATGGTTTGTTGGTACGAGGCACGACAACATTAAATTTTTGCTCATCTGATGGTATAGTTTCAGTAGATTTTAATTTCTTATGTTGCAAGTGAAACAGTTTATAAAATGTTGGCGTTTAAAAAAAATAATTTTAACATATTATTCAAAAAAGAAGAATGATGTGTCAAATAAGTATAACGACTAGACTAATTACATGACTAAATTAATGATGTGTCAAAAAATGAATGGTTATTGACAAGAAAGATTTCTTATTCATATAACTCTGTTTACAGTTATTCTTTTATTTCATAAAGAGTGGTCATTCTATATTGAAAATATAATTTTTGAACTTAATTTTCTTATATTACCCTTTTTCGGAAGTTTACTTTCTTTATTATCATTCAATTAATGACCTGTTAAATATGAGCATACTGTATTTGTGCAATCACATGTTTTCTTAATTTGTTTGAAATTTATTAAAATGACACTCTTACTATTTATTTTTGTATTTTTAAAAGGTAAAACATTACTAATTTTTTCCCTTTTTTAAGAAATGTATTTTTGATTTTTTTATTCAACTAAAACAGTTTCCTGTTTATTTATAACAAAAATAAATTCAAAATTACAAAATATGAGATTGCAAGCTTCTCCACAAAATATGAGAAGTTGTCAAAGATCTATTTCACCTCTGGGAAATGTATTTCACATGATCAAACCACCCATAATTTTTTTCTTTTTTTAAAGACCCATAATTTTTTGTTACTTGGGTCAATGTATTAATTTATGAAAATCCCGCCACTGGGGATGGAGGAGGACCCATGCGAAACAAATGTTTGGAAATATTCATACATATTCAGAACCTTTGAAAAGAGCAAAATTAGTCACATAACATATTCAATGGACTAAAGGAGACGTAACTCAAACTCAAGCTCGAATGGAGGTCAAATGTGGGCAAGAAAATCATAGATATTGACGGAGGGAACTCCAAAAGTATTGGCGAGTCAATCTTCTCTCCCACTAAAAGAAAAAAATGAGCTCCTGTGAAAAAATAAAAGGGAAAAAGGCCAGACTAACTAACTGAAGTGAATACCCAACACCCCCCTCCCCAATGTATTTGATAGACTTGGCCTACATGGGGATTTTCAACCGACTCACACGGTCTTTGAAAGACTTGGATCACAAAATTCTGCTTCTGGTTCTAAACATTATGTATCAAGTGCAGGCCCGGCCCTAGGCTAAAGTCCAAAAAGTACAAGCTTTATGCACCAAAATTTTAATAAGAATTTGGGGCAACATAATTGAACAAATTCTTTATTGTGGTCTAATGGTTCTGTTATCTTTGATTGTAAATCAACCAGGGTTCGAATAACATTAAGGGCATATATATATATTTTTTCTTTAGGCAGCCAAATGTTTTGACATTTGTTGGACCTGACCTGATCAAGGGGATCATACGATATGGGATCAAGATCTTGGAGGTCAGGATATAAGTAATCAGAAACCAAAAAAACTGGAGCTAAATAGATCGAGGGGAGGGAACATGATCTTTTGGTTCCTTTGAAATCCATGACTAACTTAAAGTATTCTAGCTCAAGGAACTTTGAGAGTCAAAACCAATTTCAGCTAATAGGACTACTCATTTGAAAGAAGGGTTGACGGTTAATACCAACCCTTCGAAGTCAAGTCAATATGAGGATTCTTAGTAGAAAGTATGAAGAGGTGGTAAAACCCCTACAGTTCGTTATCTTAGGGAAATAAGGAGTTTGCATTTTTCTACCCCTATAGTTTGAAGAGAAGTATTAGAAACAAAAAGCATACTTACATGGTTAAAAGCCGGAGACAGGAACACGAGGGTCTTTTCACGCAACCACCAAAAATAGGAAAAGTTAAAACCGTATCCATAGTTTTAGAGATGATGCTGGAAAAAGTTGTTTGCCAAGGATGACCTAGGAAGAGTTGTAGAGAGCTACTTTAAGAAGTTTTTCTCATGTGAATATTATCTGTCACCGCGAATAAAAATGAAAAACTCTTGGCTCCATTTTACATAAGAGGTAAAGAAAGCTGTCTTTGACGTTAACCCGTGTTACTGGATCTTTTTTCCAGCCCTGGACCGGGTGGTATTACTGGAAACTTTTCATTAGTTTTGAGACAACATTGGAGATGATGTAACTGCTGTGGTCCAGATTTTCTGGGTAGAGGAAGGGCTGAATAAAACAAATATATGCTTAATCCCCAAGAAGCATAAAGCAGTGAGACTGACTAAGTTCATATATATATATGCCTCACTGACTAAGTAATAAAAATGTCTAATTCCCGGTGGAAATGTTGTAAGATTCTAAAGGGATGCATTGGAAAAGTTGGGATCATATAAGTAAATTAAAAAGGAAAGGTGGGATGGCCTTCAAGGACATTGAGGTTTTCAACATAACCTTTCTTGGAAAACAACTTGGGAGGACGCTCACAAAAAAAGTTTCGATGATGGCCAAAGTATTCAAGCAAAATATCTCTCCATGGAAACTTTACTTACTATCGAGCTTGGTTGAAGACCATCATATGCTTGTAAAAGCATTTTGGCTGCAAGGGATCGTATATGCCAAGGAACCAGATCGGTCCTAGGTAATGGGAAGGATACTCCGGTCTGGAGAGGGGAGTAGCTGGACAAGAAGCTGTTAAGACCATCACTAAGCACTTCTCAAGTACCCTCTCATTTGCGTCAAGTACTTCGAGATATTATCCTAGTGAATGACCTTTTATTGAGCGATGGTATAGTCGAGAATAGAGAAATGAGTGACTATGTCCATTCTGATGTGTGGGGATCACCTCGGAAAAAGTCATTGGGAGGATCTAGGTACTTTGTTATATTCATTGATAATTTTCCCAAGAAGGTCTGGGTGTACCTCGTGAAGTACAAATATGAGATGTTGGAAAAATTCAAGATTTGAAAGACTGAAGTTGAGAATCAGTCAGGGAGGAAGCTAACCTCGAAAAAAAAAACATCTCGTTTCTTTTTCTCTTCCATTAGAGTTCTCTCACCGGAAACGCTGTTGCGCGCGTACGTGGAATACTATACTAATAGTAGGCGCTCCAACCATAGGACTAGTCTTCCAAAATCCATTCTTTATTAAATCCGATAAAAAAGCTAGACTCTTATTAAACCTGAAAGAAAAGGCTCACGGCAACGCCATACGCCCTCTCAAAGCCTCACGCGCAGCGAAGCTAGAGATCGATGATGGCATCGAGCCTCTCAACAAATTGTAGCTCGATAAATCGCTGTCGAGAAACTGCTTCAATCCACCATCGTGGAATCAATCAAACCAGGGATGGTTCTCGGACTCGGAACCGGATCCACCGCAGCATTCGCCGTAGACCAAATCGGAAAACTCCTCTCCTCCTGCCAAGTCTCAAACATCATCGGAAATCCCAACATCTAAACGCACCAAGGAACAAGCTAAATCTCTAGGTATCCCTCTCGTGACCTCCACAATAATCAGCCTGAGAATAGGGTCAGTCAATGCAAGTCTGGGCATTTACAATTCGTCATTTAATGAAAGTCAGTGGTAGTGTGTAACTTATTGTATTATCACAAAGAGATTTTGTGAATACTTCAAGGCTTTCTAGACTACGGTAAGATTCAAGAACAACATCAGAGGTTCCAACTCCATCTCTCTCCACAGCTCTAAAACGGGAGTGTGATCCCATTTGAAATACGGGCAACATATCAACTCATATATAGATGGACATTCTGTTGGACACCGTTTTTTTGACAATAGTGTTGACCATTATTCTGGAGGCTTGTCCGAACAATAAAATTGTCGGAATGCCCGGATTTTGGAGTTATTGGATTCCTTGTTATGATCACGTAGTGTGTTCATTTGTCAAAAACGGTGTTTGTTTGAATGAGAAATATTGGTCCAAAGTCGATGATTTGGAATGCTTGTAAGACTTGATCATTTGTCTAAGTATAAAAACTAAACTTGATGTGAAAGTCCTCGTGTTCATAGTTAGAGAAGTCTAAATATACTACGGTATGTTAGAGAGAGAAGAAATCCATACAGAGTGTTTCGAACCGATTTGGAATCGGTTTGAGATTGGAATTGGGTTTAAGATTAGGATTTGGCGAACGGGTGATAGATCCAATAACTAATTTATTTTGGTTCAAATTCCTATAAACTTTATGATTATTTTATTTAAATAAAAAATCATTAATATCTTAATCCAATTGATATAGCATACAAATAATTTGGTATTAATTTCATTAATTGATTTGTTAGAACGTTAATCTCCTTGATAAGAAAGAAACGTACTGACAAATTACTTTTGTCTTAATTGTGTGATTCTTCATTGAATGAAGACGTTTCTTAAAGCTTAAGAAAAAGCTTATAAACCAAGTTCTCTTTGCACTTCTCTAAGGGATTTTTTCAACAAATTTTTCTCACGAACAACACAAGACAACAACACAATCCTCCATTAGTTATTTTATAGTTTTATCTTGAGAGTACAACACAGATTCATGGTTCGTTAGGCTTCTGATAGAGTGTTGCTGATCAGAAGATTGTTGCAGTTGTATCCTGGGACTCTAATCGCCAAAGAACCGTTACACCAGGCCCGGCCCAAGGCTAAAGCCCAAGAAGCACAAGCTTTAGCCACCAAAATTTTAATAAGAATATGGGGCAACCTAATTGAACAAGTTCTTTATTATGGTCTAATGATTATGTTATCATTGATTGTAAATCAACCATATTTTCTTTAGGCAGCCAAATGTTTTAACATTTCTTGGGCCGGTCCTGCGTTACACTACGGGGCAATTTTTGAGTTAAGAAAAGAGATCTACATCTCGAATCAGCTTATATTTTGTAACTGTTCTTCATATTCTTCTTTATAGTTTATCAGATTGTGTCCCAATAAAATTCAGGGTCCTACAACCTTAACTCAAAAATCGTTTATTGCTTTATTGCATTAACCGATCTGATTTTCTGTGAAATTTTGTTGTGGTGTAAGAACAGGTTCGTGGTGATTATTTGTGGAAACTTGGATTGACTGATCATGTTTGTCTCACAAAGCATTTCAAAATCCTTTACTTTTTTAATCGTTTCCAATCTACCGATTTCTAGTACAAGTTATAGATTCAAAATCGTTTTTGTGTTTTTTGATAATCAAAATTCTGGGTTTATCAAGAAAGTAGATTTTTGATAATCAAAATTTCTGGGTTTATCAAAACTATTTGATCTCTACCTTTATTTTTCCTCAATTGAGATTTTTGGTCCACGAGACTTCAAACGGTTTGAGGTTTTTTTTTGGATTTTCACCGGTTTAATTAACATTGGTTTATAAACGGTTTCGATTATGGAGTCTTCGAACGGGTTTTTAATCGGTTTTTGCTTTTCCGATGAGTTTTTGGTAGACTTCTGTTTCATGGTTGTTGTCTCTGTTGCTTGATGTTGATCGGAAAGAAGAAAAATTAAAAGACAAAATCGTGTTGTATGGGCCATTACACTTAATGGGCCTTGTTCTATTGTTAATGATTTTGTTAATGGTTTGCTTTGTATAAAGCACGATTGCCTTGTTGGATTAAATAGCTTTTTCCCTGATTTATTTTATTCTTGAAATTACATTTAATTAATTGTTGCATTTGTTTGTAAAACAAACCACAAACACATGTTATAATGCTTTGTCAAAATACTTTGAGGAGTTTCGATTGAGAACGTGATTTTAGCGGTTCTAAATGGTTTGATAGTGATTTTTTAAATTGCGATTTAATACCATATCAAAATGAGTAAGTTTTGTTGGATTTGATAATTATTGCCGTCTTAATCGTTTTTGGTTTTTTGTGAGCAAATTCGAATTTGCAAAGAGATAAATTGTTGGTATGTGTACTTGCTAAGAAGCAAAGATGAAGTTTTAGCAAAGTTCACAGAGTAAAAACTCGAAGTTGTAAATCAACTTAGAAAAACTATTAAAATAGTTACAAGTGATAGAGAAGGTGAGTATGATGAATCATTCTGTAGAGTACATGGGATTATTCATAAACCGGTCCTTATTCACCGAAATCTAACGGAGTTGCAGAACATAAGAACTGAACTCTGAAAAAGATGATGAATGCGTTGTTGCAGGAATCTAGGTTAGACAAGCTTTGCTTACCACCAAGTATATCTAGAACAAAATACCGTATAAAATCACTGGCAAGACGCCATATGAACTTTGAAAAGGTAATGTATCATCGTACGAATACCTGAAAGTGTGAGGGTGCCTGGCAGATGTCGCAGTGCCACCTCCTAAAAAGGTCACCATCGGACCTAAGACCGTAAATTGTAGTATTAAACTATTGTCTAATTAAATAGTAATTTTAAATACTGGGACTTAGTATTTAATTAATTGCAGTAATTGGTCATGGAAATCTTCCAAGCAAACGGTTTTGGCGAGATTCATAATGGAGTCTGAGTTCATAGCTTTAGATAAAGCACCCAAAGAAGCAGAGTGGCTTCGTAATTTTTTGAAAGATATTCCGATGTGGGAGAAGCCAGTGCCGGCATTACGTGTACAATGTGATAGCCAATCGGCTATAGCTCGGACACTGAGTATTCTATATAATGGTAAATCGCGTCATATTAGACTGCAACATAAAACTATTATGAAACTTGTCTCAAATGGTGTAATCACGATTGATTACATAAAATCGTCTGACAACCTAGCGGATCCATTTACTAAAGATTTATCACAAGATCAAGTTTCAAAATCATCAAGAGGAATGGGTTTAAAGCATATGACTTAAGAGGATACTTGATGGTAACCCTACGTACGTGACTGGAGATCCCAAGATGTAGGTTCAAAGGGAAAACAAATTCAAGTGGAATCTGATACGAGCACTGGGAGACTCCGGTTTCAACCCAGTTCCCCCGATGATTACCAGTGCTTCCTGTAAATGTTGAGGTTCACTGTATGCTTTTAATGATTTGATACCAAGCTTGTAAGATATGTGGAGTATTTACAGGATACTTCTTAAAATACAAGCTAATGGTAAATCACCTTGTGAGTGTGAAATGGGGCAATTTCTAGGAAAATGCATGTCAGGCGACATTCTCCAAATTCACTCATGATTAACCAGGTTTGTTCACAGCCAAAATGAACAAAATGAAAATGAACATAAATTTTGTGTTATGGCTGTTGTCTAGGTTTACATAAAAGTCCGGGTTGTTCAAGACATCGTGTTCACCTTCTGGTCGAGTAAATCCGATAGCTATTAACAATGAGTGGGTTCAAGGTTGAAAAATGCTACCACCTCATATACAGTGAATTTTTATTTATTTCTAGATTCTAGTATCTAGTGTCTAGATTCATTTCTATTCATGTGGGGATTGTTGGAAACCGTTTTTTGACAATAGTGTTGGCCATTATTCCGGAGACTTGTCCAGACAATAAAATTGTCGGAATGCCCGGATTTTGGAGTCATTGGATTCCTTGTTATGATCACTATAATGTAGTGTGTTCATTTGTCAAAAACGGTTTTTGTTTGAATGATAAATGTTGGTCCAAAGTCGATGACTTGAAAAACTGGTAAAACTTGATAATTTGTCTAAGTGTAAAAACTAAACTTGAGGTGAAAGTCCTCGTATTCATAGTTAGAGAAGTCTAAATATACTACGGTATGTTAGAGAGAGAAGAAATCCATATCGAGTATTCCAAACCGATTCAGAACCGGTTTGAGATTGGAATTAAGTTTAGGATTAGAATTTGGCGAGCGGGTCATAGACCCAAAAATCAATTTATTTTGGATCCAATTCCTATAAACTTTATGATTATTTTATTTAAATAAAAAATCATTAGTATCCTAATCCAATTGATATAGCGTACAAATAATTTGATATTAATTTCATGAATTGATTTGTTGGAACGTTAGTCTCCTTGGTAAGAAAGAAACGTACTGACAAATTACTTTTGTCTTAATTGTGTGATTCTTCATTGAATGAAGACGTTTCTTAAAGCTTAAGAAAAAGCTTATAAACCAAGTTCTCTTTGCACTTNTTTTTTCTCACGAACAACACAAGACAACAACACAATCCTCATTTAGTTATTTTATGGTTTTATCTTGAGAGTACAATACAGATTCATGGTTCGTTAGGCTTCTGATAGAGTGTTGCTGATCAGAAGAT